>JAQZBX010004610.1:0-59463 GCA_029593785.1 Cabassous unicinctus | reverse complement strand
TAAATAAAAAACACTGGGTCCATTTTAAAGGCAGTGTGAAATCTCATGGAATGTCTTTGGTGATGCAAATCAGATCTTAGACTACATTTATTCAATGCTATGAAATATAATCTAAGCAAGTTTTGGAAGATGCTCCTTAACCTTTTAAGATGAGATTAAAGTTTTCTCCAGGCTTCACTTTATCACGCTTTGTGGTTCAGCTGTACTCACTTTTTTTTGGGGGGAAGGATGTTGGTGCATACTTATCTCAGGTTAACAGAAGCAGAGGGTGACAGAAACTTTGTAAATATAAAAAATATCATAGAAAGAGACAATTTCTTCTAGGATAAAAACCCATAGAAAATATGCTGTTAGTTTCCAAAGCAAAATGTTTGATTTCTTATAGTTATTATAGTATGAAGTGCTATTAAATTGAGGAAGTACTTTCTCTTTTAACTGCTCCATGCTCAGTATGTTTCTCTCACCCCTCTCTTCATGACCCATAGCAAATCTACCAAAAATGGAACAAGGAAATTAACAAACAGGTCCTAGGACTGTGAAGAAAATATGGGGAAGGTGATATAGCTAAAAAGTCTACTGGGATTTGGAAGAGGAGAGAAATGGTTCAAAGGAGACTGATTTTCCTTATAATCAGGCAGAAAGTATTTATTTCAGATTCACTCTTACATTCTTCAGAAGTTAGGAAAGTTAAAATTATTCATATTTACCAGACCCATGTGGAACATATGTGTAGTAATGTGTGACTTATTCTGTAGTAAAGTGCTATTATTATTATATTTATTATTATTTGGGTTAATAATAATTAACTGGAGTGTGAATTCTAAATCTGCCATATATTTGCTTTGAGACACTGGAAAAAATGCTTAAACTTCAACATAAAAGTAATAATTCCTATCTAAATGTCTACTTTAATTAATTTGAAATTGTTTCTAAATGGAATTCATAATTTGCTTAAAAATGAAAATTTATTTACCCAAAATGAAATACTAGGTATATGATTTATTTAACTGGTTTCAGTAAATTGTCATATTTGAACCATTCTCACTTAAATATTGTTTAAGGGGTCAGACAATTATGTTAAAGTTTGAGTTGGTAGCCTTCACTTTTTATCCTTTACATGAAGTGACTGCACCCTGTGCACCTGCAAGGATAGTCAGTATTTATGGCAGTGTAACTAGCAGTACACATCTTCAAGGTCTCAAGCTGTAGTCCTGGAGGGGAGAGGCAAGCTGTTCAGATTTCTTACAAATATTCCTACTTTATAACCTTCAAGATTTCAATAAAATGTTTTTTATTCCCTCTCTACACTCACTCTTAAATGGTGCCATAAAAAAAGGGAAGTCTTTTTAAACAACTGAACAACAATATCCAAAAACAAAGGTTAGGTTAAGCAATAGAAAATTATATTCAAAAGCAGGCCATACAATTTAGTAAGAAACTCATGCCAGCTAATTCAACCTTTAATCTGGACATTGAATGCTATGAGTGCTGTCTCCAGCACTTGTGGCAGATGGTCAGTGAAGGGAGAACCGTCCCAGTCAGCACATCTCCATCTTTAAATCCCCATATACATGTCACAGATGGCAGTGGCAACACTGCTCAGTGCGGCAAGGGCTCTGAAAACAGACCTCGGTTGACCAGGGACGTGCTATTAAAGATATCCCCTGCCTTATTTGTTATTGAGCCAAATTCCAAGCCCTGCCCTAGGAAAATCAGAACATTGAACAAAGAACAGTACAACTTTATAACTAAATATCCAGAATGAAGAGTTTTATGCATCTCTACTCCAATCTATATAAAAATCACAATGAGGAATAAACAAAATAAAGGCAAATTCTTCAATTTCTGCTTCCTTCCCTTTGAATCCAGTTTGAAGCCAGAATCTTTACAGGATAAAAAATAAGGAAATAATGGTTTTATCACAATATCCTCCTCTAAACCCCTTATTAATTAGAAATCAAGAAGGATGGAACTGCCTTACAAGCATGTTTTATTTGGTCTGGCAACAATTATTAGAATTTGCTGCCAACATTAAAACTCAGGAAATGTCCATCTAAAAAAAAATCATTTTGCTTTCTTGCCTTAAAAATAATGATAATTAAGAACATCTGGTAAGTATGCCCTCATTCAGAATTAGCCAGCTGGGTTGACTGGTGAATTCTAGTGGAAGAGCTATGCCCTGTATACTTGTCTCTGTGCCAGACCTTTCTTTATGTCTTCTCTTGGAGCTGCATCACTGTTATAGGTCACCTACCCAGCCCTAGCTCAGTACAAGTGCAACACAGAGTTCTCAAACTTTAGCGAGGTTTGGATCAGCTGGAGGGCTTGTTGAGCACAGATTGATCTGCCCAATCCACAGAACTTCTGATTCAGTTGTGACATCAGGCTCAAAAATTTGCATTTCTGGAAAATTCCCTGTTAATGCTTATGATGTTGGTGTAGGGACCATGCTTGGAGAATTATTGCTCTAGAAATGAATTTAATTAACTGATATTTATAGTATGTGTATAGACCAATATCAGGATTCCATGGGGCATATGAGAAGAATATACTCCCTCAAGGAATTTAACCTCCAGCAGTAAGGTAAAATAAATCACAGGAAGTAGAAACTTAAAAGTATAGTAACTGGCTTTTAATACAAACTTCAAGCTTGCTTAGCCACATTCTCTGAAGAACTGGAAATTCTATCAAGGCATCTGTCTAGTTTTTGAAAGAATTTTCTCAGCTAGCAATTAAGAATGCTGAATCCCGTGGTGAGAGTCTCTCTCAAGGAATGCCTCCTTTCTTCCCTGAATATCTGGAATTATTCATACCCATGTGGTATACTAATGAGTTTTTAAATATTTAAGAAAAATAATTTGGCAAAAATATATTAAAAGTGTTAAAAGTTAGCATATCCTTTAATTCCATTTGTAGAAATTTATTACAAGTTAAAATTCTGAAATACCCAGAGATGTTTATCACTTTACCAGAGAATGGGAATTATCAAATAAATTACAGTAATTATACTGTAAAATAAACCACTAATATAATGCTTATATATTGATAGAAAAACATTGCAAGTGACTTTATGAAAATTGCACATGGAATCTGGAAAATGAAAAACAAATAATGCATTTGTTTACATGAAAAAGTAAAATAAGAAGTAAATAAAAAGTCTGGAAGAAGAATGCAAAAATGTTAACAATGGTTGTTTTCTGGTAGAGACAGAATGCTATTTCCTAGTTCTATTTTTTTTTTCATTTCTAAAATTCCTAACTATCATGGGAAAATAAACATGACAAAATTTATAAGTAATAGAAATCTCCTTTTTTCTTTATTTTGGAGGATATGTGAGATCAAGATAGGTAGGGGTAAAGGATATATATACACACATATATAATCTCTTGGAAAGCAATTCCACAAATATATGTTGGGAATAAGAATCTGTGCTTTTATATATATTCTCCTCTAATATTATTGCAAGGTGGTTATTATGAGAAAAAAAATACTAAATTTCAGTGAGGTTAAATGGCTTCCTCAATTCACAGAGCTATTAAATTTTTAGACCTAGAATTCAAATTGATATCTTTCTGACACAAAAAGAGTAATATGGAAAATGAAGCTTATAATCTAAAACAACTGAGGCTTTGACCAATGTAGTACTATGCAGCTATAAGATATATAAAATTTCTGAAGTATGAAAATGGCAATTAAGTGATCCTTAATTACCTGTTAAATTGTGTTTCCCTCAGAAATCTCAATTTCAGCAAATTGGAACTATCTCTTTGTTCAAGAAAAACAGAATTGAAGCAAGCAGAAACAAATCCTAAATGTCTGTCTTAATTCTTTCCATTGGTAGTTCCTTACATATTCTGTTTAAAAGTCTTGACAATTTTATTTCTCAAATGCAGGCATCCTCATTATATGAGTCAAATACATCCTTGTAGTAGAACAGTTAAATTTGGGTAGTTGGGTATGATGATTAAGCTAATGTGTCAACTTGGCCAATTAATGGTGTCCAGTTGTTTAGTCAAACAAGCACTGGGCTAATTGTACTGCAAAGACATTTTGTGGACTTAAATAATCAGTGAGTTGGTTGCATCTATGGCTGATTACACTTAACAATCGATTGAGGAGATTGCCTTCAGTTGAATCAATCAGTTGAAGATCTTAAAAGGAGAAGTGATTTCAGCATTCAGGGAGAGAATTCCCATCTCCACTTCAGACAACGAGTTTCTCCTGGGGAACTCATCCATGAGATTCATCAGAGTTGCTGGCTTGCAGCCTGCCCTGAGGAATTTCGACTTGTGGATCCCCACACCATGTGAAACAATTTCATAAAATCTCATAATATTTACTGATATCTCCTGTTGGTTCTGTTTCCCTAGAGAACCTTGACTAATACATGAGGGTTTATATTCCAATGCATTATTTTAAAGAGAGAAATAATGATTCCTTGTCAGCCCATCTTAAATCCCAAATCAATTTTGCCTTAAAAAAAATAAAACACCCTAAAGCATCCATATAATCTTTCATCAGTAATAAATATTTATCAGTTTTTATATTTTTGCCCACATTGAAAACATTGCATGGTATGGTAGATTGGGAACTGTGCACTGCCAGGATTAGGTTTTTGCTCTAAATGCCTTGTAATATATTTTGTCGTTTCTTAGTTTTTTCTAATATATGAGTCAATCTGTGTCTCTTGAGCTTACCTGCTTTCCTCACTTGCTTTTGAAAAGTCTTAGAAGTCATTTTCACATTTTATTAATATAAGGAAGATAATAGCTACAATGCACAATATATTTAAAAATCATAAGCATGAGATTGATTCCAATTGGGAGGATAGAAGAACTATACCACCAAGGCAATACACATATTCTCTCACAGATGTGTGGAATCTGAATGTTTTTGCTGACCTGCACATGCAAATTTATTACAGCACATTTTCAACGTGGATTGTGATTTTTGGCAAGCATTATTTCAAATTTGTTATGAGAAAAATTAAGAAGGTCAAAAATCAGTTATCCACAGATACCTAATATTAATATCTAATATTTGAACGTTTCTTTCCATCCCCTGCTCTCATCAATACTAATGTAATAACCTCCAAACTACCTTCATGATGCCCCACAATATTAATATCTATCAATGGCTATCCAATGAACTTGAACTTAAGAGGATGTTGTAAATCCTTAGTATTCAAAATGACCTGGCTATGGCTGCTTGACTCTGTACAGTTTTACTCTCTGTTTGCCCACACTAGCCTTCTTAAATTTCATTTTTTCATTCAGTTATGAATCAATGTTGTAAGTTTGTGTTTACATGTTCTTTTCTCTTCACTGGAACCATCATTTCCTTTAGTTTACATGGCTGTGTCTCTGTATTCAGTTCTCAGAATGTCTCTTTTCGGCCACTGACATCCTCTTACCTACTCACAACAGTGACAATATTCTCCACTCCTTCATCCTGCTTCTTTCTATCTTTGCAATTTTATGTGGTCCCACCACACATTAAAGTGAGTGCACATGTAACACATATTTTATTACATGTTTCCTTTCCCATGTTAATCACAGTAAGACTGGCACAAAATAGATATTCAATAATATTTAAATGCATGAAGGAAAGGAGAAAAAAGAAAGATTCACTTACCTGGTAGATTCCGTTTGTTAATTTGTCATTGTGGCTGAAAATGCTGCTTATATATATAAAAAAAGATATAGAATCTTGATGAATGTTTTCTTTATGAGGGTTAATGAGGAAGTCTGAAAGGGTAGAATTTAAGATTCCTTTTGGGAATTTTTAAGAAATGAGTTTAGATAGGTAAACTGAGAGAGGAGGATTTTAAGACATGTATGAATAGGAGAGGATTCATCATCAATAAGTCTTTATTAATATTATTTACTTATTATGAATATATTATATACAGGACATAACATGTTTGCATGTGTTATGTCATCTAAAAATGACATCAGTCCTTTAACTGGTCTTATAATTATTTCTTATTGTATAGATAAGAAAACTTAGGCTCACAAACTTGGAAAAGGTAGAGATCTCTGGAAGGTGGGTGTTTCTGACAACAAATATTGCAGTCTCCAGTCGTATGCTATAGAAAGGTAGAATGATGAAATAAGATCAGGCTAGAAACTTTATTTTGAAATATTAAAAAACTGCAATAACAGTTCAGAATTTATAAAGTACTATCAAGTTATCCATGCCATGTGACCCTTATAGAAGCCTTAGTAAATAGTAAATTGGGACTATGAAAATTAGCTAACCAAGATTTCAAATTTTTAACTGAAATTTTATCTACCACTGACAATTCCAAGGGATGACAAATTTTAAAGGAAATGGCATTTTTTGGGATTTGTACCTCTGTCAATCACTGTTTACCTGAACTGTACCAATGTTAAATGTGAGTCTTTATTTGACTGGGTGATCAGGGTTAAAGTTTTGGTGCATGTCATAATCACCGTGGGAACATAAAATTATTCTGATCCATGATCCCTACCCTAAATGACAATATCATAATTTTCAAGATATTGGAAAACTCAGACTACACACACACACACACACAAACACACACACACACACATTCTGCTACATCCAATCTTTAGAACCAATGACTTAGATTTGTAACAGGCTTATTTGACTTACCTTGTGCTTTTTCCCCCAGCTCAGGATCCTACTTGACGTTTGGCATTATATGTAAAACTGAAAAATGATTCCAGAAATGACAAAAAAACAATTTATTTCTGTACTCTTTCATTTATAATCCATTTATTTCTCAAATTGTAATCTATATCGCCAATTCTGATGTCTAATTTTGCCTTTGTTTCATTGTAACTTTGACCTATATTATTGAGAATGTGGTGCTAACAGTTAATAGAACAGGTACTATATCTTATATTTATTAATTATATATGAGATGAATAAATATTAAAATTCCATGCATTAAACTCAAAAACTATTTGATGAGTGCTTATGATAAAACCATGATTCATGCTGGAAATATAAAGTTAAATAATATGTTGCCTATATCTCTAAGAACCTTAAAATTCATTAAAGCACATATCATAAAGTATGGCAGGTAATGCTAAATATAGTGTTCAGCATACAGTTGGAGCTAAATGGAGGTTAAAGTTAGGAGCGGGAGAGGGTAGTAAATACATAGACTCAGGAGCTTAGATATTCAAATTCATACAACTTGTTGTTTTTTCTTTTTTAAAAAATTTTATTGAAGTATATCATTCATACAATCAAGACTAGCAGTCATGCATTATGATTCTGAATTCAAATTTTTAAATTTTAATTTTTTTAATGGATACAGGAATTAGTTGCAATGGTTGGTATGCTAAAGATAGAGAAGAGTACTTGAGGTGGCACAGGAAAAGGAACTCCTCAAATGTCATTTTGCAGATGAGAGAAACAAGAATTTGTGATATCTAGAGAGGACGATGGAGAGGGAAGACACAGATGTGAATCTGAAAAATCAAGCCAGTTAAATAGGAGATCTGTTTATGCCCCTGAACTTGGATGAGTGATTTGATATTGGAAAGAAACTTTTATTTTGTCTTGAAAATGTCATAAATTAACAAAAAATCCATATTTATGATTCAAGTAGATTGCATATGAGGAAATATTAACTGAAAAAGTTTTAGTTCAGGTTAAATCACTAACTCACCTTATTGTTGAAACCTCTGGAAAGACACCCAAAAAAACACTCCTTTTCCCCACCCAGGTTCTGAACTAATTGAGAGATTAAAGGAAGATCAGTAGATGGGAGCCAAAATATCAGCTTTATTACTGACAGGGCAAGGTTGGAGAGAACCTAAAAGCTCTTCTTGACACTGAAAGCTAAGTTTAGGTAGACTCACCTTCCCAGGATTGAGAGCTCCCTATGTACCATATTACCTCCAAGAGAAAAAGATGGAGCTGAACATGTCATTTATAGTTATTCTTATAAAATATATCCATCAGATAAGTCACCTGCCTCATAGGGGCAGAGAGAGACTAGGGGCATAATAGGGAAAATGCTCAATAAGCCATCTTTTTTACTTTTCAGTATCAGTTTTGACTGCAAGGAACAGAATACTCATCTGGAAGTGGGTTAAGGCTTTTGATTATCTCACAGAATAAAAGTTATGGAATGAGGTAGCTGCAGTGTAATAGGCATCAGGTCAATGATGGTGGCATTTGAAATTAGATTCCTGTGACTGTCTTGAGTTGACCAACCCTAGCATTATGCCCATATAGCTGTCACAGTCTTTAGTCTTCATGTGACAGCATCCATGACCTAAAGGAAGTGGAGTCTTCTGCTTGTGTGCCTATATTTTCATTTTTATATGCTAAGAAAGTTTTTCTTAGAAGCCCTATGTCTTCTTACATCTCAGTGGGCAGATTTTGGTTTTCTAACTCTAAATAACCCAGACAAAGGGAATGGAATTATCACAATTATCACAATCTAGTTACCACTAGAGCTGTTGGAGGAAACTCTTCTTGCTGAGATCATTGTTTCTGTCCTTATATCTGAAAAAGAAATTTAAAAATCAGAGGTTTTTTTGGCAGGTAAGTTAAGGGCTTGAAAAATGTTCAGGAAATCATTTTTATTTCCCCTTCATTTCCCTGTTCAAATGGAGATTCAAACTTTTTGGAATAAACATAATATTATTAATTTATGGGTACAGTGAAATGCTGATGTCTACAAATATTAAGTTTCATGCAAATGCTAAACATTAATATAATTCAAATTTAAGTTATGTTGAATTATTCCAACATAAATGAAAACTGAAGCATTATCAAAACCAATTTAACCAAACTAATCAAATAGCCTCCCTTTGAATAGTAATGTTGCCTACTCAATTGAACTATTTGATCATTTTAGCCCTTAAATTCAAAGCATTCCTTTCTTTTTCTATAAGCAGCCATAGAAAACAAACATTTACCTAATAAAATAGAAGCTCCTTTGTAATACAGCAAATAACATTCTATTTCTTAAATCATGTATTTTCTAAATGGAAAACTTTGAGGGAATTTCCATATATATTACAGTAAAATTAGGCACACCTAAGTTATTAATTAATTAAAACTATACCACTTTATCACTGATTATAATATTTGACCAAGGGACAATATAGTAGCTGTGTTAAACTTCCAGGTATAAATGAAAAAGTAATCACATTTCCATTTCTTAAAGCTTTTGCTAAATATATTTAATTTAATTGATATGCTTTAAACAAGACAATGCAAATGTTCAGGATACCATGTGATTAGGTGATTACCACAGTTCTCTGGTCCTTAATTATCCATATGAAGGCCAAATGAATCAGTAGTCAAAAGTGGGCAATTAACGCATTTACAGAAGAACATGGCTCTCTGGTTGGAGTTTTCTGCAAGGTTCATTTGCTATTACAGAGTCAGTAGTAGGGCATTTCAATGCAAGTGAGATTTGGATGATGTAAGAGAAGGCAAATGTCATCATTTTGGGGGATGGATGCAGTATGGTAGAGATTCAAAATCTTTTGTGAGATTTATCTTGGCAAATTTCTAGGTAAAGAGAATGTGGAAACTGGAAGCAAAATAAAAAATAATTTCATTCTGATAGGTTTGCTTTTGGGAATTGAAACTCCTGGTGCTATAGATTCCACTAAGATATATCATTTCATTAAGGCACAAGCAAGGAAGGAAAGTTTAGAAGGACTGCTAGCTTAAATTATTCTCTTTGTTGCCTGACTATAGACAATGTATAGATATTGAAAAGTTTTTATGTCTGGAAAAGCTGTAAAAAGGCAGCTCACATGTCCCAAATGTCCAGCTGAATAAACTTAGTGGCAATTGTCATATGTGCATGCAGTTAGAAATCAAAGAGAATTACAGGCTTTTTCTTCTAATAATTATGCTTTGCTATTAATCAACAGTAATGACTCTCAGCAGTACAGTTTTCATAGCACTTAAAAAGATTAGAAATATAATTGACTCATTGATGTCTTGGACATCCAAAAACTTTTCATGAGTCAGTATGTTAAGTGTTTAATTATAGGCAATGATGATTCTTTTTCTGAGACATGTCCCAGCAGTGTTTTGGAGTGTAAAAGGAAATAAAGGGACTAAGAATAGCTACATGACTCACGTTTTATAATGAATGTCATCTTCCTGTGGTGCAAATGAACTGTTTTAAATATCTACTAGTACCCAATGCAGTTTGGATAATTTTATGCTGCACAAAGATTTAAGCAGTTATCACATATTTAACCCCATATAATAGACACAGATCAGTAACTCTCAGTGAAATGGGTAATACCTATTACCACAAAAAAGTACAAACAACACATATACTTAAATGCACATATACATACACACACACACACAACCACCTCCGTCACCAGTAAAGAACAGAAGTATACAAGAAGGAGAAAGGGGCACACCACCATTAGAAAATGCTAGAGATGTGTCAGTCAACTCCAGAAAACAAGATGCAAAGAGTTTTGAGGTTCTAAAACAATAAAATCATACAAATTTCATGTTATCTTGGGTCTGAATTTTTGTCTAATTCACCTAAGCATACGAGCTTAGCTTCTCTCAATTTCTCATCTCTCTCTTTCTCTCTATATATATGTAATATATATATCTTTCTTTCTTTTTAATCAAAGAAAAGAAGGAAGGAGAGAAGGAAAGAAGGAAGGAAGGGAGGGAAGGAAGGAAGGAAGGAGGGAGGGAGGAAGGGAAAAAAAATTCACTCTACACTTCTAGAATAAAATCATTTCTCCTCAACATTTTCAGCCTCAACTCTTAATTGTTTCATGTAGGTAATTGGCTCACTCTGGCCAAAAGAATTCTAAAATGTCCAGTGCACTCATCACCTAGTTTAGCACCACACTTTAAGATTTAGGAGTACTTGACAGCTACTTAACTGTTCATAGTTTCTGGAGTAACAGTCTAAAGATTTCTTGTTAACATCATTTAATATTAGACTGTTTAATCATTTGTTGAGCTATTATATATGTTAGGAATTTGGCTAAGCACTTTACGTGTGCTATCTAATTTAATCCCCATAACAATCTTGTAATGCAGTTACAATTCTCTTATTGATTATAAAATCTAAGGACCCAAGGTTTTATATAACTCATTCAAGATCCAACCATTTGTAAATGGTAGAGCAGTGATTAAACTACTGAGTTCTAACTCTTCCCATAAAATTTGAAGAAATCTGAAAGAGCTTCTTTTGAATGCTTCCTATGGGGCAGTTATTTTTAGATTTTTCACAGTCACTTACCTCAGTTAATCTCACAACTAAGTGAAAAATGATAGATGCTATGTTTGTTTATACAGGAGAAACAGAGAGTGATTATAGTCACTTTCCAAGGTCATAAAGTCCATAATTGTACAACCAGGGCAAGATTTTTTAAAAATATAAATCCTATGCACTTTCAAGTACATGAATTTGCCTTCTGGAAATTATGTCTAGTTTGCTTCACTACAAATTCTTTCTACTGCCTTGGGCTTTTCTGCAATTGACTAATTAAAATGGGTAGGCAAAGATTTCAAGACATGATTCATACAAATGTAACACAAGTCATTAATTTATTCACAGTACCAATAATTAGGTTAGAGCTTTACCAGGTCCTACTGAAAAAGTTACGTATATCATGATAAATAAAACATCATACTGGCTTTGATTACCTCATCCTCTTGGGGGAATAAGAGGCACAAAAATAGCTACAATATAATACAATTGGTTATATTGTGCTTGAATAGATGTTGGAACAATTACAATATATTCTGGGAAGACCAGACAGAGAGCAATTATAATGAAGTTGATTTTTGAATGAGATTGATGAACAAGAGGCTGTATACAGGTCAGACAAACAGTGTATACAGGATAGAGTGGGGAATACAGATAAAAAACAAGAGTGTGAATAAGAAATTATTAGTAATTTGGTACAACTGTGGCATCAAGTACATGGAAAGAAGAAAAGACTGTGTCACAATGTAAGATAAATTAAGTTGCTCTAAAATGTAATTTATTTGCTTTCATTCTTTCAATCAGTGTTATATTTTCTTCTGCTCATCATTTGGTTTATGTTTTGTTGGTATTTTCTAGCCACCAGATAAGAAATGAAAGCATATCCTCAATGGCACTACTCCCATGACGTTGTCATGAATGCTATGAGGAAATAGGGGCAGGTTTTCTACAAGTACTGCCCCTCATTATATGGCCCCTTCCAAAGCTTTGGGAGGGGCCAAAGCAATGTGTTCACATGCAGATGCTTCTGAGTTTTACAAAGTAATCAAAATATTTTTTTCTGACTTCCCTCTCTAGCTTCCCTTCACAAAGAATGGCACTGGGGAGCCATGGCGATTTTAAGCTCTTGCTAAATAGAAATTGAGCTGGGGATAGTTGGTGTAGCCATGTTTATTTATGACTCTCAGGTATTTCAAGGTATAGTGAATTTTTTTCTGTCCATATCCAGGTAAGAATGACTTTCAAGACTACTCCAGCTGTCCAACATACCAATGACCTTGGCCACCTGATACCCAAGCCATAGTGAGATATGACTGGTTTGCAGAATACACAGCACCATGACTATAGAGGTAGTGGAGAAGAAAAAATATTTTCATATATGGAATCAAACCTAGTCTATGGAAAATTCTTCCAATCATGAGATATGTAAAAACTGCTAAGTTAAGGATTTGTTTCTTATTGATAACTAGTCAAAATCAAAGTTGTTTTTTTATCAGTAAGATATAGTAATAGCACATATATCATCACTAATAAATTTTTGTGGGCAAAATGCAAAATTTTGTATTTCTTGCATTCATAAAAGTTTTGCATTGACAATGTTCATAATTTTGACAATTTTCAAAATTTTGAAATCTTTATTCTTAGAGTATCCTCCTTATTATATAAGGTTC
The DNA here is from genome assembly GCA_029593785.1 of Cabassous unicinctus. Taxonomy (NCBI): domain Eukaryota; kingdom Metazoa; phylum Chordata; class Mammalia; order Cingulata; family Chlamyphoridae; genus Cabassous; species Cabassous unicinctus. The sequence continues at coordinate 46,569 of JAQZBX010004610.1, read as the reverse complement.
AGACCCCATAAAATCTGGGTCCACTCTTGATTTTGAGGCCATTTATGAGATGCATACACACATAAAATTGTATATCTTCCTTATGAATTGAAACTTGTTTTCACTGAGATCTTTTTATCTCCACCACTACTTTTTGCCTTAGAGCTTCATTTAACCAAAAGTATAGTTTTGCTAGTTTTTAAAAAATTATTTATATGCTGCAAGGTATTTATTTTTTCAACTTCTTACTTTCAACTTTCCCTTGTGATTATTTTTATATGTGTCTCATACAAACAGTATGTTCTTAGAAAAGTTTTTATTATTCATTCTTCAACTCATTTTTTTTAATTGGGTCATTTAGTCCATTTTATTTAATGACATTACTGACATATTTGGCGGTTAACTAAGCATTTTATTATGTTTATTTCTTTTTGTCTGATTTACGATTTTTGACTTTTCTTTGACTATTTGCTTCATATGATAAGTGTCTTTCATCAATTCTTGGAAAATATGGCCATTAACACTTCAAATACTGTCTCTTTCCGAAACCCTCTTTCTGCAGCTCCATTCTGAGGAGATTTCTTGTTATGTTTGTCAGGTTTGGTTTTGCTTTTTTCCCTGACCTAAACTCCATGTCAGTAATTCTCTCTATTAAATGTAACCACTATTTTTCAATGTAGTTTTTGTGTTTTGCATTTCTATAACTACAACTGATTCATTTTCAGATCTGCAATTTAGTATGTAGCATTTTCAATCTCTTGAATAAATTTTTAACTTTCTCTTTTATCTTCACAAACATTAATATGTTCTATTTTGCCATTTGTGCTTAATCATTTTAATAATCCGTGTCCCTTTGGGGCCTGCTTCTGTTGTGCATTGTTTCTATTGATTCCAGCTTGCTTTGCCTTGTCTCAATATGTGATTCATAATCTTTGTTAAATAATTTATCTAAAAGATAATTTCAGAAGTAATATTAGAACTTAGACTATCTGCTATGGCTACAGAATATACTAAAACCTTGTATCTAGACCGCTAGCACCTTCAGTACTTGGAAGAAGTAAGGGAAAATATCTGCTCTGGGAAAGAATACATCGTCTCTGCATACAGCCTTTTAGAGTAGGCAACCAGAGCAGGGGTTGTTATTCTGGGATTTCTGCCTTTGGAAGGAGTTGAATTCCATTCTTCCAACCCCTGCCATGCACAAGAAACTAAGCTCTTATCTCAGCAACTTTTCTTGCACCTGAAATACCTCAGGGCAAAACCTCTTTAAGGTACAAGCCTACAGAAGTGGTATGAATACTCAGAGTGGGCACCCTGCCAATAACCTCATGGGAGCTTGACAAAAAAAGGTTCTTTTCCTCAGATGTTTCTCCCTCTTGGGTAAATGTCAGCATGTCTGATTAACCCTTTGATCTTTAATTCTCTTCTGGTGAAAACTTTCATCATCTCAAAACATATTTGTGATGCTTCTGCCAACAAGCATTCTACAGTAATAAGTTGGTTCAGCCTCCTAGTATATTATTACTTGAGCCTTGAAATCTTGTTTAGTTTAGTTTTCACTTTTCATCATTTTTGTTAGCAAATTTTAAGATGTCAGATTATGATCTAAAATATTGTCTACTGAGGCCTTACCATACCCTGCATAACCTTGAACACAAAATTAATACCGATGAGTATTAATGGACACATTTGTACTAAAACCTTCAGCTAGATTACATTTGTTCATCACAACAACTTTATCCAGAAGATATCATTTTAAAAACTGTTTTATAGATCAGGAAAACGATGTTATATAGGGTAAGTGATGATATGAAAAATCACAAACCGTATCAATAGTGGAACCCATTTTCAAAGCTAGATTTGGTTGATTGTGTTAGTTTCAACTAGAATGACACATTTCCTTTATTTACATAAATACATTTGAATTTGATATCTAAGTGAAATATTTGTGTGCTTCTTTTTAGAACCATATTATGTTACATAGAAAATGCCCTATGTTTCTTTAAATAAATATAAAGAGGTTATAAAGGATCCATATGTAATCAGTTAATCTAAGTCTCAACATATTAAATATGCCTTCAAGATTCATTCAGATCAGAAAACACTGAAGGCTCAAAACACCAAGTACTGATTATAAAGCTTCACAAGTGATGTCATTGTTGGAATCTACTTTATCTCCAGTGAGGAGAAGATATTATAGAGCATGTGTTCAATGAGGTTTGGTTAAGTGAACAGAAAGGATCAAAGCTTATATTTCTGTATGAGTCTTCTATAGTCAGGTAGCACCAAGTAAAATATATTTATCTTACATAGTCTGAGGGATAAATGAGATGAAAGACTTAAAATAATTTTATAAATTCCAAAGGCAATGTAAGTGCTCATTATTATATGATCATTCCTGCTCTTGTGAGTGTAGTTATAAGTATTTTTCATATATTAAACTGATCATCTGGTTTATTACACTAAGATGTCTTTTTTTAGAAATGGGAAAGTGGATAAATCCTTTATTCCTTTTAAATATTCAAAATTTATTCTATTGTTAGCCAAATTCCAGCCAGTAGCACAGCTCATGAAGTCTTTCTTAACTTGAATCACTATTACCACAATAGATACAAATATTCCTGAGTTACTTACTGCTTATATTGGATGCTGACCCTTATTATATTTTGTGAATTATCAGTGAACTAGCTTTTACTGTGATCATTCAGACTAGGAATGTGCTATGTTTTCTGTTTACAACAAACAAAAATGCCACACATACAATAAAATATCTTTTTTATTTTCACTAATGAAGTTACTTAAATGAACAGTTGAAATTATAAATAAATAAATAAATAAGTAAGTAAATAAAACCTGTTTCTGGGTGCAAATAAAGCACCTAACTCTGTAACATTATCTTTCTAATTCGATATATCACAAAAAGTTCATTTGCAATTCCTATATCACAAACACATTTAAGATTTTTTTTCCTGGACTTTTCTTTTTCTAGCAAAATATTGTAATGCGGTACAATGTGGTAGGTAAAGGTGTGGATTCTGGATTTAGCTTAATCTGATTGTAAATTTTGCCTCTGTAATTTATTAGCTTGTGACTTGCAGAATTGTCTCATTTCTATGCTTTAGTTTACTTATCAGTTGAATGGCATAATAATATTTCCTACATTATGGATGCTTTTTGATTGTTTAAGTTAGGGGTGTTTGTGAGGAATTAATGAGGAAATATAAGAACAAATTAAATAGTAAACACACTAAATACATGCCAGCCGGCATTGCGATTTCAAAGACTAGAATAACTTTCCATTGTATAAATGCAATTATTCTATATATTGTGCAGTAATATTTGTAAATTATTTATTGTTACAGTTTACCTAGTGGTGTGAATGAGGTCTTAAGGGAGGGTAACAATAGCATACTAGTTAAGAATGTGTGTTCTGGGGATGAATCCCTGGATTCAAATCCAAGATTAATCCAATTCAAATTCTACAACTTTTATCATTAGTTAATAAGAACAAATCTCATTTTCTCATCTATAAAATTGTTATATTTATATATATTTGTTGTATAGATGGAGAAAAAAATCATGTTAAAATAATGGTAGAAAGGTAAGTTGAAAGGAAGAAGACAGTCTAAGAGTAGGTGGAGAAAAGAAAGGAGTAAATTATACATTCCTCTTATATAGTAAGGAATTTTGTCTACAGAAAGATGCCTGGCCTTTGTCCCAGCTTCTGTGGAGTAGTCTACATCCTTGGGATTTCCTGCCAAAGAATTGTCCTGTTGTGCCCTCCCAACCACACTTGACTTTTATGCTACTGAGATGACTCAGGGTGGAGCCAGCCACATGTGCAGTCTTAGGGTGGGGACTGGCCAAAACAGAAAGATCAACCATGTGATAAGGGGGTGGGATTCTCAAGGCACATCATATCAGCCTTACCTCAGGGGAAGAGATGGGGCTGGAGTTGAGTTCAATCACATAGGCAATGATTCAATCAATTCCCTCTGTGTAATGAAAGCCAAATAAAAAATCTGGATACCCAAGCTCAGGTGAGCTTCCTTGATTGATAATACCCATCAATGTGCCAGGAAGGCGATGCTTTCTGACTCAATGGGGAAAGAACATGGAGAGCACTGTGTTTTAGATTCTCATTCCAGACCTCACCTTATACATCTCATTTGGCTGTTTCTTATTCATGTATTTTATGCTATATAAAAAAAACTGTAATTATAACTCTTTGTTGAGCTCTGTGAGTTGTTCTAGTGAATTGTTGAATCAATAGAGGTGGGGAGAAGCCTGAATTTGTAGTGACTTAGTCAGAACCTTAGGGAATAGCTTGGAAATCCCTGAACTTGTGGCTGGTGTCTGAAGTCAGGGCAGCTTTGTGGGGATGTGACCTTAACCTGTGGAGTCTGAGCTGGTTCTCAGTAGGTAGAGTGAGAATTGCATTGCAGTTTCTTACAGATGTTAATGCACCCTGCAGATATAAAAGAGGAGCAAATGAAACTTCAGTTGCAGACAAGTTATGTGGAAGTTACAATCAAAAGGATTCTATTTTCTATGTGAAGAAGGAAGTAAAATGACCCATGGTGAGGAAACAAATGTTGAATTGGAATCTTTGTGAGTTGGAGGGAGTCTCTGGCGGCCACTAGAATAGGGGAGAGAGATGACTTCCAAAACTTAAAAACCGTGTATCAGAGTTTTGGCTCATTTTAGGTGTGAAAACATGAATATATAGTAGGTATTTAATGAATGAGTTTTTTGTCTTGCATTGTTAACAGCCTATGGGAAATGGACTAAATTAAGGAAAGCTGGATTACAGTTTAGCTATTTTACTTTAGGCAAAATGGAAGGATTTTCATCCATGTGAGAAATGTTTCTTAGTTAAGATATAGAATCACAATAGAAGCTTATAAACTTAACAGCACTTCATATGCAAATGGAACTGCATTTTCTCCCTATTAAAAAAATAGGGAGAAAAGCTATTTATTCTTCTCTTCTTTATTTAGAAGAAATTTTTTGCTATCTCAAGTTGAAATAGCCCTGAATGACAAGATTTGTCAATGTTTTCTTTTTGTTCTTTCTGTTTCCCAAAACTAATTTATAAAAAATACCCACATCTTTTAATAATATTTAAGCATATGGAAGTCTCCAAATTACTATCTATAAAATAAGATAAGCTTACATCTTCAAAAACACTTCAGACTACAAGGTCTTAAGCACAAGGTAAGCAGGAAGAGTAAGTAATACACTCAGGCTTTCCTTGTAAAATGAATGGGATTTTAAAAGTTACAAAAGTGTATCCAAAAATATAATCCCTATTTAGTGTTCATATAATGTTTATAAAACTCTCCTTTTTTGATTCATGCTTAGATTAAGATTGTTTGCCTTTACAAATGTGGTGGACATCAGACATTTTAAAGCAACTGCTTTCTGCCTCTTTTTAGATATCCAAGGACAATACAAACACAAAGAGAAACTTGGACCTGGGGATCTGTAATACATATTGGCAGGAAGGACTGCAGATGTAAATATAAATCTAAGCTATACGGTTTAAGTTAAATAATTACTCTTTTCCAATAGTTAAATTCTGTAAGTAGTGATAACAAAAAAATCTAAAATTGTCATATATACTCAAATCCAAATCCCAAATATTATGAACAGTATTGATATAAGTATTTTGACAAAATGTCAGTGTGCTCCTAAAATGGTTTTACTGTAAAGTAGATTAAATTATGTCTTAAAATCTCTGACACATGGGAATTATATTATGTTGTAAGGCTTACCTTAGTTAAACATTTTGCATATGCCTGAAAACAATAATAAATACATTTAATAATTTGTATTTTTTCCACCAATTTTCAGTGCTCTCCACTCAGTCCAATTTTTATTAAGCTTAGATATAGAGAGATCTTTTTGTGAGAACCAAGTTTAGGAAGGAAAAATGGGAAGGGATTCTGATCAGTCTGTGTGTGATACTGAGATTTGGGGTTGTTTCACCCACATTTCATACCTAATTATTTTTGGTTTATTGCAAAACAGAAGTATATCGGCTGTAAAGTATGTCTTTAAAGTATATCTGCTGTAAAGCTCTCTGATGAGCAAAAGAGACATGGAGATGACAAAGAGTTCTCAACTTTCCATAAGGGCTAGATAAGATGGTACAGATGGTATTCTTATATTTGCCTGAAATTTACCTACCTGTTACTTTCACACATTAGCTGTAATTTCAGTTTTCTGTAATTGACAGAGGGCATACAAAATCTTGGGTAAAATCCAGGCAGTATCCAGATTTTGAAATCAACTTGAACAAATGAGTTTTAATAAGTCATTGGTTTTAGTTCATATTAACATTTGTTATGGTGCATCACCATCCTCCCGTGCATAAATACACCAGTGAAAGAATATAACAATGCCTATATGAAAATAAATTTGAGTATCAGGACTCCCTTATCATTGAGTATATGTGGGGCAATATAAAATAAGTTTATTCAATTTCATACAGCAACATGCCCAAAATATTATGAGACTGTAGTTTCAAATTACCCTTCTGTTATGGTGTGGGCTCTGCCCGTGGACACACTTCATTTTCTGATTTCATAAATCCCTTAGGCTTAGTTTATAAACAAGCTTCCTTAGTTAAGAGCCTTAATACGATGCACATACATACCTAAGACCTAAGGAAGAAAGCACAGCTGTACATCTTTCCCCTGAGGGATAAATTTGAAATCACACACATGCATGTGAACACATAGATACAAACTCACACACACACTATATATACTATATTTGCCAAAAGTTAATTGCAGAAATCCACATTTTCTTTTGCAAAAGTACATCCTATAACATTAGAAATATTTAATAATCCCTCATTAAGAGATGTGAGGTGCAACAGTATCCTTTCTCCCTTGCATTCACACTCAAACACTTTAACCAAGATTGAAAGTAAAATTTTCTGACTCTGTAGCCTGGCAAATATAGATGTAATTTACTTCAGTGGTTCATTAAATCACAGTCAGATAGCCTTTTCCTCATCTTTTGCCTCTGATTTTACCAAACCACGTGTTAATGATATCATTTTGTTGAGGCAAATGATTCTTCTGGTGTCAAAATTCAATGTGAATAATTAAGTTAACATTTGTAAGAGTTATATAAGAAGAATAGATGTTGTTAAAAGTGACATTTTAGAGTGAATGCTGCCACTAGTTTTTTGTAATGAGTAGCAGTTTATGTTGAGACTTTTCTCCAATTTGCAGCCTTATAGGAAGTGGCTTATCTGTGCTCTATTGATAAGAATTCTTTTTCTGGACATGATGGGTCAAACCGGATTGGATTTATTCTCCCACTGTAAAATGAATAAGAAAATGTATAAGAAAAATGTTTTGAAAAACTAGAATAATGAACAGAGTAAAAACAGTGGGACACATAACCATTATTTTTTTTTCAAATTTGATTTAAACTATAAACCCACAATCGTTGAAGCTCTACAAATCTAAGCAGTAAAAACACAAAGACCTTGACAGTGCATAACATATCTGGACTGTTAAAACCAATGATGAAGTAAAAGAAAATTTTAAACCATCCAGATGGAGGGGAAAGAAAAAAACATGTACAGAGAAATAAAAATTATACTCCACACACCTCTTATGTGAAACCAAGTAAGCCAAAAGACAATGCTTTATAATTGTTGAAAGCCTGATGAAGAAAAAATTGAAAAACAAATAACAACAAAAATAAACACACCGAAGTTTAGAATTTAATATCCAATGAAATATCATTGAAAATTAAGGCAAAATAATAACATTTTCAGACAAACAACACAGAGATATTTTTTCTACAGAAGACTAACAATGAAAGAAATAGTAAATTAAATGCTTCAGGTAGGAGAATTAATTTTATCAATTTTAGTAATTAATTTATAGGGAGAGCAGAAATCAACAAAATAAAACAAATGAGAATATATTATTTTTCTGGCTGCTAAAACAAACACCATAAAATGGTGTTTTTTTGTTTGTTTGCTTTTCAAACAAGTTCTATACCTGCCATCCCAACTCCAGGACAGAAGCCCAAGCATGTCTTTTGAGTTAAGGAAAGAAGCCTTTATTAGAGCATGGCCCAAACACAAAATGCAGCCTGTCCTCTTATGGAGACCGTGAAAAGTATGCTAAAACAAATACCATGCAATGTGTTGGCTTAAACAATGGAAATTGATTGGCTTGTGGAGTTGAAGAAAGAAGAAGTCTGAAATAGAGGTGTCAGTAAGGTGATGCTTTCTCCCTGAAGACTGTGGCATTCTGGGGCTGGCTGATGGCAATCCTTGGTTTTTGGCTTTTCTGTCACATGGCAATACACATGGCAATGGTTTCTTTCTCCTCCAGGTTCTGTTGACTTCTGGTTTCTTTATTCCCTTTGCTTTTTCCCTCTATATCTGAATTTCATTCTACTGATAAAGGTCTCCAGTAATCCAATTAACATCCAACCCAATTCAGTTGGCTAAACCTTAATTGAAGTAACATCTTCAAAGGATCTTATTTACAATGGGTTCACACACACAGCAATGAACTAAAACTAAGAACATGTTTTTTTGGAAGTACACAACTCACGCTACCACAGACAATAACTGGCCTTTTAATAAACTAAATAATAAAATTGATAAAAATTCTAACTAGACTGATCAAAAAGTCTAAAAAGAAGATCTAAAGTATAATATCAGGAAAAAGAGACACCACTACGTATCCCAGTAACATTAAACTCTTCTGAAAAAAATATATCTATAAATTTGACAACTTAGAGGCAATGGACAAATTTCTTGAAAGATTTGAATGAGCAAATCTTACTCGAGAAGAAATAGATGACTGGAGAAGCAGTAAATTGATTAAAGAAAATTCTTTAGTAATTAAAGACTTTATCACAGTTATAACTTTAGGCCCAGATGACTTCACTGGAAAATTCTATTAAATATTTAAAGAATATAAAATGCCAATATTATGCAAATTCTGCCAGTAATACAGGAGGAAGATCCATCTCCCAACACAAATTCGGAGAAAAGAATTACTCTGATTCCAAAAAAGAGACCAAGAATTTAAAGAAGAAAGCTATCAAAACATGAGCACAAAGCCACTTAGCTAAAAAGTCTAGCTCCTGGCCAAAAATATAGCTGTGATCTTTCTGGCTCAAACTTAGAAAATTACACAGGTTTGGAGCACATTCTGGGAATTACAGTTTCTAAAGGGAATTGTAGTCAATACTCATGAACCCTGGTTGCAAAGGGATGCTGATGCAAAATACCAATAATCAGTTGGGTTTTATTAATTGTATTTATTTGGGGTAGAAGCTTATAGTTACCAGGCCATAAAGCATAAGTTAGTTCCATCACTCAACTCTGTGAGGGGTCTGACTTCCTGGGTTCCTCTCTTCCCAGGGTTTGATTTTCTCCAGGTTCAGCTGCTTGTTCTCTCCACAAGGCCAGCTATAGGCTCTCGGGTAAACAGCTCATCTCTTTTCCCGAGGCCTTCTCTCCTTTCTCACAACTAAGCTCTCTTAGATCCCCGGGCTCCAGCTCAAGACTCCAACATCAGAACTCCAACTCAAAATCCTCCAACTCTGTCCTTTGCCATGTCTTTTATCTTTGAGACCCCACCCACCAAGGGGCAGGGTCAATGCCCTACTGAGGTGGCCCAATCAAAGCCCTAGTCATAACTTAATCATGACCAGATGAACAGACCAGTTTACAAGCATAATCCAATGTCTGTTTTTGGAATTCATAACTATATCAAACTGCCACAGAGGCCCTCTTCAGGTGCCTTTGCTGAGACCTCCTTATCAGAAGAGAAGGAGGAGACCTTGAAGTCATTTTCTCCACTCTTGTTCAATACTTTTCCACTTTTAGTCCCCCTCTCTCCTCCCAGCCACTGGGTCAATAAAAGAGCCATCCCCCACATATGTGCTGATCCATTTGACACTCACCAGGGTATTCACAAGGAGATAAAATGGGAGTAAAGAATGGGAAGCCAATGCTTAATCTGTGCACAATTCATAAATAGTTTGATTGTAATGGTTTGGAGATGGACAGAGATGATGGTGGCCCAGGGATGTGAGTGTAATTACCAACACCGAAGTGTGTATGTGAACATGGTTGAAAGGGGAAGTTTTGGGTCGTATATATTGCTAGATGGAAAGCTAGAAGATAAAATGGAGGATTTTATAACACAGTGAACTCTAAGGTGGCTGAGGACTGTGGTTAATAATACAAATATAAGAATATTCTTTCAGGATTTATTAAAAAATACATCACTAGTATAGGGTGTTGATAGTGGGGTGGTATATGAGGAAAATTCACCTAAGGCATACTTCTATGAGATATAATTATATCCTTGTTGCCATAGGTATGTTTTCTGGATATATAGAGGGCCACACAGCAGCTAGTAAAATATTAAACCTCCCTCCTGAGGAAGTCCTGCTACTTTCTCAAATAAGATGGCAAAAATCTCTTGCCTAATAAAAGAAAACAGGCCAGTAAGCCAAGCCCTCAATCTTAATGCTTACACTTATGGACCTTATTCCTGCAATAATGAAATTAAGCCTAGTTACAATTAATGCCCAAAAGTTATCTCCTACAAACTTTTTTGTTATTCAAATGTGACCTCTTTCTCAGCCAAACTCTGCAAATAAACTCACAATCTTCCCCTGCCCCACACCGATATGGAATGTGACTCCCAGGGATGAGCCTCTTTGGCACCAAAGGATGATCACCACACCTTAATCAGTGATGCATTTGGAAAAAGACCTTGACCAGAAGGGGGAAATACTAAATAAAATAGAGTTTTTATGGCTAAGACATGTCAAAGTAAGTCAGTAGTTCATTTTGGAGGTTACACGCATGCAGGTCTCGGGCAGATTTCACAAACTGCCACAGTTAACAAAGCCTCAAACAAAAGTGCTCCCAATGGCTCTAGAGATGTCCTGACACCATAGGCAAGTCACATGGCCTCATGAAATCAAGCCCCCCCAGCCCCCAGCAGGTCCTATCTGGGAATATTGAAAATCTATTTCCCCAATATAACATAGCTATACTAATTTATAAATCCCCTAATCATGATTCTTCTGCTCCTTTTATTTGAACCTATATTTTTCAATGTGCCTGTTAAGTGTATTTCTCAGAAACTTAAATCTTCAGATTGTTCATATTCGGGTTGAGCTCTGAAACCCAGCGAGTTGTGACCAACTCCTACTTTCCAGGTCTTCAGGCTTGCCTTGGACAACTAACAAAATGATGGTGATGTACTAGACCCATCCCAAAAACAATTCTTTTCCTCTGACCCCTAATATCTATGTCCCTTCTCAGCCAGAAGCAGCCAGAATGGACATCATCCTAAAACCCTCAAGATTGAGGATTGAACAAAAATTAGGGGAGAGTATAACAACAGACAAAAGCAGGTTTGTTGTTATTGAAGTTATTGTCTTGTGTTAACAGAATAACTTGAAACAACGATATAAAAATAAAATTAAATTAGAAAAGTTTTATAACTATAAAGAGCAATACATCTTTGTTTTCTTTCTTGGTTTCAATGGGTCAGGAATTCAAAGGTGGCCTCACTGTGTTTTGTGTGTGTGTGTGTATTCTTCCTGGATCAGGGTCTCTACTGAGTTTGCATATTTATCTAGGGTTCTAGTAATCTGAAGGCTCCATTCAAACTTGTGGATTCATTTCCACAGTGGTTCACTCACATGTTGGCAAGTTGATACTGGTTGGTAGTGGGAAGCCTTCACTCCCCTTCCATGGGCTTCTCTACTGGATTTTTGCAGTAGTCTTATGGCGTGGCAGCTGGCTTCCTCCAGAATGAGTGATTCAAGAGACTGACAGGTACACAGTTATCCTTTATCTGATCTCATTTCAGAAGTCACAGAACCCAATTTGGCCACATTCTGTACCACGTCTCAATGTCCAACACACATTCAAGGGAAGGGGAATTTGGCTCCAAAATCTTGAGGACGGATGCCAAAGAATTTATAGACAAATGTTAAGACTATCACAACCTGTACATTGGAAATTATAAAACTGTGAAAGAATTAAAGAACACACAAATAAATGGAAAAATAAATCATACTTGTAGATTGGAAAGTTTATTAATACATGATTTCTCCTTAAATTTATCTACACTGTAAACACAATCACAATAAAAATCCAGCAGTTTTGTGGATTTTTGAGCGTGAGTATGTGTGTGTATTGAATTTGAAAATCTGACTCTAAGGTGTATGACTAATTTTAGCATCAATAAGTACAATAAGAATCTACAGGAAATAAGATATGGGCTTTGGTATAAAGACACATATGAAATAAAGGAAACTGAAGGAGTCTAGAAATAAGTCTCTCTCTCTCTCTCTCCCTCTCTCTCTCTCTGTTTCTCTCTCTCTCTCTTTCTCTCCCACCCCCCGCCCCAGTAAATTGATATAACAGGGGAATTCAATGAAGGATAACGGTCATTTCAATAAATGGTACTGGAAAAACTGAATGTACATACCAAAGAGACCAATCTCCACATTTACCTCACACAATAATTAAAAATTATTAAAATGGATAATAGACTTAAACATAAAGTATAAAGCTACAGAAATTCTAGGAGAAGTAATAGGATATAATCTTTGTGACACTGGAATCAGCAAAGATTTCTTAGATGTCACATAAATAATACACACTAAAACGGAATGAATGACACTTTGGCTTCATCAAAATTAAACACTTCTGCTATACAGAGGACAAACTTTAGGAAAATAATAAAGAAAATCACAGAATGTGAAAATGTTTGAAATCTGCACATCTTACAAAAGATTTGAACCCAAAATATATTAAAACAAACACACACAACTCATAAGAAGACAAACAACACAATTAAACCCACACAGACTTGGGCTATAACCTACAATATAGAAAACTGGAACAAACATTGATTCCAGAAAACAAAAAGTAGAAAGTAGGTAATGTATAAAATTATCATTTTTCTTGACGCTAGCTGAGAGCTAAGACTGTAGAACTACTAATGGTAAAAGCAACAGGAGAGAAAATCTAAGGGAAAAGGCAACAGCCGAAAAAGGATGTGAACACTTACTTACCATGGGGGAAGGTGGCTCACCATACAACAAGGTAAGAACTCAGCTAATTTTTAAATTCAATTGCTAAAGTCTGAGTGTGGGGTAGCATGGATGGATATTAGCCCTGGACACAGCAAACACGTAATTTCTCACCAACTCTTAGGCTTCCCTCCGTGGACTTCACCAAGGTTAAAAAGCAGAGAAAGTCTCCATTAGTGGTCCAGGCCTGGGAAAGTACAACCACTTCTAGAAAAGAAGGAAGCCCTGTTAAGAGAAACTTTCCCCAAGTAGAATAGAAAAAAGGAAAAAAAAAATCCAAACTGCTGGTAAAAGACCAGGAAACCTGCCCACCCCCTATGGAGCAGAGGAAAGAAAAATAAAATGTATGGGAAATTTTTTTAAAATTCTACCCCTAAGAGACGGGGATGAAACCTTCTTCAGCCCAGACAATTAGAGATCACGGGCTTCTATTTTTCCATAGGGTCTTTGCAAAGCCTATCCATATCAGGCATTGAATAGACATCTATTCACTGGATAGTATAAAAGTCACTTTTTAATTTGCTTGGAAATTATAGTAAGGCCCTGTGAGCTCTTTCAGTCAGACAAACAATGCCTTCGACAATCTCTGATAGTTGTATTTCCTTAGGAAATCAATTATATTCCAGGTACTATTTAGGAGAATAGATAGCCTAGTATATGAAATGTATCAATAAAGAAAATGTTTATAGTTGGAATAAATCTACTAAAACCTGTGCTTCCAAGGAAGACAAATTGCAATGTAAAATTGGCATTAATTATCATGTTTTGGTTACCAATTTAAATAATTTTTGGTTTTGACTGTCTTAAATGGCCCTTCAGTGTGTTCCAATCATGTTGCATTCAGAAATGAATTATTCAAAACTTATTCTATAAATATTCTTAGATGAAATTTATATTAACTCACAAGGACATATACGTAAATATCAACATTCAAGGATGACCTCAGATGATCCCGGCACTTAATTAGAGAAGTTTTTACACCAAACTTGAGAGATTATTGTAGAATAAGAGAATCTAAAATGAAAAACAATCAAATACATTGCAAGAACTAAGATCAGATCTTGGTTCATGAGAAAATTAACAAAATTTTAGATTCATCCTCCAAATAATTGGGAAAATTAGAATTTAACCTGAATATTGGATGATATTATGGAATATTGTTGATTTTGTTAGAGGCAATAATAGTTTTTTGAGAGATTGTGCTTTTTCCTAGCACATGTAAGGAAGAAAGACAAAGTATATAAATGTGACAAAATGTGGACGTTTTTAAATCTATGTGGTAAATACGTGAGTGATAATTTTCTATTATTTTCTACTTTTTTATATATTTGAAATACGTATAATTTAAAAGATTTGGGGGATTTATGTACTTCCAAGGGCTTTTTTGAAACTACATATCAGATTCATTGCCATCCAGTTTTCAATAGTTATCCAGACTTGAAATCAACCCATTTTTCTGCATTGATGCTAAAGCAATTCATAGCACAAGGATACATGTGGGGAAAAAATCATCTTGACTGTTTGGTCAAGGAAATACAATTTATTGGATGATAAGACTGTGAACCAACAAAAATACCTCACTTTCCAAATCTAACACCTTACCTAAAGCATTCATCTTATAAAATCTGCCCAATTCCATACAGTTCCTAGATTTGCAATGAGGATCTAAAAACTCATAAATATCTTCCCCTAATTTCCCCAAGATTCTGTCAAGGTGGTTTTCTCTTTACTGTAATAAACTTAATAAAATAGCTTTGCTTGATTACATGGTTTTTTTTGTTTTTTGGGTTTTTTTTTTTTTTGGTAAATTGGAGAATTGATAGTTGACATTTCTTCTAGCTGGTTCAGCTGAGGCCCTTGTTTTAAGAAGATACAGTTACCAAATATAAGGTGTCAACCTCAATTAGATCTTAATTCAGGGAAAAATAAAGTAGTTGAAGGAATTTTGTGAATATTGGGGGAAATTTATCTGGATATTGGATGATGTATTAGTCAGCCAAAAGGAGTGCTGATGCAAAATACCAGAAATCTGTTGGCTTGTATAAAGGGTAGAAGCTTAGAGTTACCAGGCTATAAAGCGTTACTTCCCTCACCAAAGTCTGTTGCTACGTGTTGAAGCAAGATGGCTGCTGACGTCTGCAAGGGTTCAGTCTCCCTCTTCCTTTTAAGGCTCTCTGGTCCCAGCTCTTCCAATATCACTGTAGGCTGGGATAAGTCTCATCTTTCTCTCTAGGCTCATTCTTCTCTGGGCTCAGCTACTCTGTTCTCTCCACAAGGTCAGCTGTAGAAATCAGGCTCTCTCTCTTCCTGGGGCCTCTGCCTTATCTGCTTCTCTGTGTATGTATTTCCCAGGGCTCCAGCTTAAAACTTCAACTAATTCCTGTGCCTTATCATTTTCTCGGTGAGTCCCAGCCCACCAAGGGGGTGGGAACTCAACGTCCTACTGACGTGGCCCAATCAAAGCCCTAATCACAATTTTATCAAGTAAAAGTGAAACCTCCGATAGACCAGTTTACAAACATAATCCAGTATCTATTTTTGGAATTCATAAATAATGCCAAACTGCTACAAATGACATTATGATGGAACTAGCATTCATTTTTATAGTTCATGTATGATTGAACTATATGATTTATATCTGAGACTTTTTAAAAATTAGAACATGCTGAGATATTTAGTGGAAAGTTCCTATTTTCGAATAGTATAGTGAACCAATTAGTGTATAGAAAAATAATTAATATTATGTAAATACAGCAAAATGTTAAAATTCTTATACTTAGCTGGAGGGTATATTCATGCCCATTGTAGTCATTTTCAATCTTTGAAAATTTTCATAATATAAAGGTGGAAACACATACTAGCTTATTGCCTTTTGATTAATAGTGTCTTTGAGATGGTTTTTTTGGATTCCAGTAATTTACCAAAAATATTATATTTTGATATGTCAGGCTGAAATCTTAAGTATACATTTGCAATATCCCAACAAATAACTTTTTCAATTTACTCAAATTCTTATATCCATAAATTTGAAGACAGATATTTACATTAGATTTTATCACAAGGAATATTCTATATTATTTCCTGAATAGACCATAGACTCTTTAGGGAAAAATATGCACACACACACATACACATAGATATATGCATATATACATGAGAGCATATATGTTTACAATTAAGCATTACTTCCTTCAAATATTTTGAATGAGAGAGGGTGGACCAAACGATAAACATATCTGTTTTAGTCTTTAGTGAAAGAAATGGTATTTTTGCCAGTAGAATGTGACAAAGCTCTCTGCTGAAACACTCCATGAAACTCATGAATCACTGCTTCTGCTATACAGAGTTATTAAAATTTGAAAAAGAGAGAAGAGAAAAGAAAAATACAGGAGTTTCCATCTTAGTCTGCAAAAAGTAGATTAAATGTCATGGCATTGACATATGAACTTTCAAGCAGGTGATGGAATACTACCCAGGATTGATAGCCAATGACTTATATTTAATTCAAAATTACTATTCAGGTCCTCCCAGATTCCACAGAAAACAGCAATCTAGTGCTGCAAATGCTGAAAGTGAGCAAGATTGTCACACAAAGGCTAGTGCCGTATGTGTCAGACTTAAAATAGAAACATAATCTTCATTTTCGGCATGGATAATAAAATGTCTACTGATCCTGACAGTTTTGAGGTATTTGCAATGGTAATGCTAAGAAAGCATTCTTGGCTATGGTTTATATATTTAACACAACTTAAGGGTGGTTTCTAACTTGCATTTATCATAAATGGATGATTGTATATAGGTAGGTTTTTATATGTGTATATATACACACATTACATGTGTGTATTTCTTAATCATCTTGTCATTCATGGTCCAACTCAAGAGAACAGAAAGCACTTTGAGCATCCAATCCAAATAGAGGGAATTTACAGCACAGCATTGGTTGCGAAGTTGATTTGGAGCTGAGAAGTCATCAGTGAGGAATCCAAATACTGGCAACAGCAGAAATCCATTCCTTGAAGAGGGACTAAAGGAAGAGGCAGTGTCACTACTTTCAAAAACAGAAACAAGTAAGAAACAAAATTAGCAAAGCTGCTTGTTCATAAACTTGCAGCCACAAAGGAATGATCTCCAGTCACTTTTGCTTCATCAGGAGTTCAAAGGTATGTGAAAGGAGAGTGTTACAGATTATGAAGAGGAAATACTGAGATAGTCAAGTGTTCTATTAGGGTGGGATCTTGGGACGTAGGAGAGGATTTCTAAATGGTCTGCAAGTACATTTGGTGTCCTTGGTTGATTCAAGTTTTTAAATGACTGGAAAATTTCCAGGCTGGATAGAAGAAAGTTTTGCCTAGCTTTAGGGATTTTTTAAGAGTCTTTTGGCTGTGGGAAATACCTGGGTTTGGGCAGAGGCCAGACAGAATGTCCTGCTTTGTGCAAGACTGTCATGTTCCTAGTACCTAGAGTTTGGTTTCTCAGGAAGCAGACTCTCACTGCAGCTCAGGATCCACAGCAGGCCCGTCTGGTGGTAGCTGAGCCAGAGAAGATGCAGCTGCAGTCAGTTCAGAGGATGGAAGGCAGGGTTTGAAATAACCTTTCTTCTCTATTTCTCTTACCTCTAATTTTCTCTCTGTTTCTGAGTGTTCAATCCAGCCTGATGCCAGCTAAAATGGGAGCTCAAGTAGTGCCTCTTGAGATATAAGGCACAAGAGAAGAAATATAAGGAATGGAACTAAAGACTAAAGGCCCCAGGGTCATCTCAGCCCTGCCGTTACTACCTGGCAACAATTCAAACACTTCTACCTATACTTAACTCCTACAGAGACCTCTACCTAACATAAATACGAATATGCTCTCACCTTCCCTACCAATGGAAGGGAAAAATCCAGTCATTGTATCCATATTAAGCCCAGATACCCTAGTCACAAAGCATGTGACTCCTGGGAGCAAAAATTAAACACTAAAGTTCATTGGTTATTTATATCACTAAATATGCATTACTTCCATAATCCCCATTTTTTCCAGTTTTGGGTCCACAACTGATATTTTACAGTTGCTTCACTTAAAAGCCCCTCTATGTTAGCCTTGCCCTAGCTATCACCTTGGTTTTTTGAGTTATTTATTTCTTGGCTTGACTCAAACTATCACACTGAAGATATAATTTCTTAAAGGATCTGCATGTATTATTTTGCTATAGTCTCTTGGACATGGAAAAACAAAGAGGCAGTCCAATCAATTTATGGGTATTAGAAACTTTCATAGCCCTGATAGTGGGAATCACTTATCCCAAGCCATCCCTACCTGTTGATTCAGTGGAATGAGGACCAACATAAGGATAGGTGGCAGTTAAAACTTCAAGTTTAGTGTAACACTATGTGTCCTGTGATCAAAGCATTTCTCTATTGGGAATAAAGACCTGTGAACCAGAAGAGCCCGGAGTTATGGTGAGAAGAAGCAAAAACACTAGGCATGGGTTACTGGGTGAAAGTGAAAGAGGTCCTCCTAATTTGATCACATGGCTCCCAGGCTAATGCATTCAGGATTTGAATCCATACCATAGATTGTCCATTTGTTTATATTGCGTCATATAAGTCAGCATCAAATTATAAGTGCTGTCTCTAAGCTAGCACTATAACAGGTCATCAGTAAACCATTCCACTACTGGGTGAGGTCAACAGCCTGTGTGTGAGGAGGCTGTATTAAATACAATGAATTTCATGAGTGTGAGTCCAATGTTGAGCTACAATTGTAGTGAAGTAATTTCTTTGTTGGAAGTATATTGATGGTATACCATGATGGTGAATAAAGCATGCTTAAAGTATAAGATTGGTAATCTTAGATAGAATAATTACAGTAAGAAAAGACAAATCTATAATCAGAAATATGAGTCATGCTCCCTCCATTATAAAAGAAGTACCATCAACTTTTCATTAGAAAATATTTTTATATTGGGAAATTAGCATTGGAATAAGTTAAATCTTAGGCAGTGGTGGCAGCCAGATCAGCATTTGTGAAGAAGCATGTTTTGAGCTCATAATGATCACATAGAAAAATGAAACCATTGAATAAATACCACCGTGGCTAATGAAAAACATTGACCAAAATCCACAGCACATGTAAAGTTTTTTCTTGCTTTATTGAGATCCTCTTCTGCAGTGAATGCCCTTTCATGAACATTCATGTAGGTATCTTGAATTACCTAGGTGGCATAAAGATATTACCATGAATGGGTTGCCTTGGACAATAGAAATTTATTAGCTTAAAGTTTTGAAGCCAAGAAAATCAAGGCATCATCAAGGTGAAGCCTTCTTCCCAAAGACTGGCTGCTAGGTATCCTAGGCTTCTCTGCCACATGGCAAGGCACATGGCAGTTTCTGCTGGTCTCTCCCTTCTTTCCAGGTTCCATTGATTTCAGCTTCTTATTTCTCTGGCTTTCCTTCCCTCTGTAGTCATTCTATTTATAAAAGACTCCAGTAGTAGGATTAAGTCCCATCCTGAATGATGTGGGCCACACGTTAACTGAAATGGCCTCATCAAAAGACCCTACTTACAATGAGATCATAATTACAAGGAATGGATTAGATTTAAGTACATGGTTTTCTGGGTGTACATAAAGCTTCAAACTACCACACATGATATACAAATGCCCTCATAAACTCTGCTCATTTTGTGAATCCCTTCACATATCTTGAACCCCAAACTCCTTGTTACCAGTCTTCTAATCTTGTTTATTTCAAAGCTTTGACTAACAGGACATGCTGTCAATAGCCATAGCCATTGTAGAAATTCAGATCTATAAATCTTGGCTTATCACATTTCACATACAATATAGACAATCAGATATATCACCTGAAGTTTGAAGAAACTTGAAAAAATAGGAAGTAATGCTACTTTTCCCACTAGTATTTTTGTGAAAAATATAGTACATTTTCATAAATATATTATTTGTTTTTACAGTTTAAGGGATGATTACTGTTACTTTAAAATGAATTAATAAATAAATACTTTAAAAATCTCAATTTTCATTTTGATAAAATAGGTAGAGGCAACAATCAGAAAGACCAGTTCAGACATTTTAGTCCCTGGTTTTTATGCCAGCAATTATGAGTTAATTGCTCCTTACTTAAAGCTACCTTAATTGATTCCTTTGAAAGTCATTCTCTTTTTTCTGATTGTTCCCTCTCTACTCTTTCTTTCTCATTTTCTTCTTCACACCTCACTTACTGCATATAGTCTAGGTTCTTCTGCCTCTTTCTCCATAGTTGCCCGTAGAACAGGAGTTCTCATCATTTTTCGTCTCAGAATTCCTTGCAACAGGGGTTCTCAGCCAAGCGCAATTTTGTTCTCTTTCTCAGGGAACATTTGGCAATGTCTGGAGATATTTTTCATTGTCACAACTGTGGGAGTTGCTTCTAGGATCCAGTGGTAGAGGGGATGTGTTCTCAATTTCCTTCAGTATACAGGGCAGCTACCACTAATTTCTAGCCCCAAATAAATTTTTTTCATGAGACTACTGTTTCAGATTTATTTTCTCCAGAAGAACATATATATGCATTTCTCTCATAAGAACAAATCCATGAACTTGCTGCATATGCTGTGCATTTTCTGTACCTCCAAAGCAGCTATACTTTCTCTTATGAAGCTTGAGAACATCTATCTTTTTATCTATAAAATAAAGATAACAATGAATTGTTTCATATAATGAATGATAGGATTTCTGTGAAGCTAATTTATTCTTTTTTAAATGAAAATATCATTATTATATCCTCAAACTTTACTTACAGTGCTTCTGGGTATAGAAATTTAGCATGAAAATAATTACCCCTCAGAATCGTGAAGGTGTTTTTTTAAAATATTTATGAGGCTTTCTTTTTTGTAAGGATTCTATATTTAGGAAGAAGAAAAATTTTGGATGAATGCTTCTTTCTGCTTGAAGGTTTATAAATCTGTAATCCTAAAAGATTAAGGTCATTTTACTCAGGGCTGACTGAGTAAAAGGATTAGGGTGGTCCATGCAGAAAGCAAGGCATAAAATAGCCACATAAGCAAGTATTGAACTGAAATTCCTCAGAATTTGAGGAAGAAATTATGTTCCAAAATAAATTATCTATTGCTGAATAATACTAAGTTTGTACTACCACAAACTTAGCAGCTAAATGCAACACATCTTTATTACCTCACAGTTTCTGTGAATCAGGAGTCTAGGCATGGTCTAACTGGTTCTTTGCTTCAGGGTCTCTCCCAATACTGAAATCAAAGTTTCAACCAGGACTTCAAGGGACAAATAGAGAATTCACTTCCAAACACGTGGACCTTAGCAGAGTTCATTTCCTTATGGGTTGTCAGAATGAGGGCTTCAGCTCCTTTTTGGTTGTCAGCTGGAAGCTACCCTCAGTTCCAGCTAGTCATTGGTTGGAGGCTTCCCTTGGTTACTTGCCATTTGGGCTCCCCCAGAATGGCTGCTTGCTTCACCAAAGCATGCAAGCTGAGAAAGCAATGGAAAGAGTCAGCTAGTAAGATGAAAATTTAAATCTTAATATAACATAAACATGCAAGTGGAATTTCATCACATGCATCTTACTCTGTTGACTGGAAGTATGTGAATTTCAGGATGTGGAAATCTTTAAGGGCTCTAAAGACTACTCTCCACAGGAAGTACAAGGAAGTATACAAAACAGAGCATCTCCCGAATTGCTTCTTTGCATTTGAACATTACAGACAAGAAGAAAGGAATAAGACATACCAATATCAGATAGACTCAGAAGAAATGCATAAAGTATGTTGACTATAAGGAAGAGGAAACTTCTAGTGTCAGCAAAGGATTATGTTTCATGTGGTACACTAAATAAGGTAAGCTCCAAAGTAATACTTAGAGTCAATGATGCCATAAAAAAAGTGTACAGCAATAATAAGTCTAAAAGTGTGAGCACAGAAGTGTTTCAAAACTAATTGTTATGGTAAAACATGTTATCACTCACTTATCTTTAGTCAACTATATTGAATATTTTAGAATTTAGAAAGATATTCAAAATATAAAAGTTATGAAATAGTATTTTCCGTTTCCCTTAAAATATTTCAACCTTTTGGATTTATTAAATACACCTGGAGCTACTAAAGAAATATTGACAAAATTGGTGATAAATCATCTACTAATAATAATGCTCTGAAGACTTGAACAAGAAAACAAACAGAAACATATGCACACAAAATAAAACAAAAGAAATGAGGATTGACAAGGGTGATGTAGAGAAGCAGGCAAGAAAATGTGCTAATCTTACTGAAAAAATCACATAATTTTATAAAAGCCAAAACTTACATGTTATTTATATTTGAATAAGAATGCATTATGAGAAAAAAAAAAAAGAATGCATTATTGAGGACTGTGGGAAGATGGTGTAGTGGGGAGCTCCAGGAGTCAAACAACTATTAAAGAGGTAGGTATTAAAGAGACGAATGTACTGCACCCAGGGAACAACGAGAGGAAACAGGTGATAAATTATGGTAAAGAATAGTAAATTGCTCTCTCTGTGAAGTGGCTTCCAGCACCCATCCCCTACTCTCACAGCAGGCTGCCATTAGCTTACTGATGATAGAAAGGGACATAAAAATCCTCTTCCACAAGAACAATCATGGGCATAGCTAATCACTGATCATGGTTTTTTGATGAGAAAACTTGGGTTACTGGGGCCCCAACTCTGAAGACAGTCATTGTTTCAATCTTCTCCAGACAAAGGCAGTGATAGCCACTCTTTCAATCCTTCCCAGACAGGGCCAGCTGCAGAGGGAATTTAAAGATATTGTGTTTCCTCAGGGATGCAGGGAAGAGCTGCATTTGCTGGGCAGGCAAAGAAAACTCAGCTTTGAGGAGTCATGGGAGAAGCTCTAGGCACCCTTTGTGATCCCCTCTCTACTCTGGAGCCTCTTCATGGATTCTTGACCCTGTCTGTCTGTGATAAACTGATTCAGAAAAGTCCTCAAAGACATGCACTGCCTCTCAGAATTTGCTGTCCAGGCAAAAGCAGCTGGAAAAAACAAAAGTAGCGTAAGAAAAGTTCTGACAGTTCCAAACACCTGGGAAAGGAATGCCTGTTTCTTGGGAAACAGAGGGGACAACCAAAACCCTGTACCTAGGGAACTCCAAAACAACTAACAAGCAAAAACCCAGGGCCAAACATAAACCAGAAAGACAGGGGAAAATCTGCACACTGCATTTGCCTTGGGTAGACCTTCTTAAGAGGAAGGCTGAAGCTCAAGATAATCTCTGTCTAACCACCAGCAGATTACAAAAACAAGGAACAGACATGTAGGGGATAAATCTCAGAGTTTTTTTTTATTTTTTTATTTAGGGTTGAGTATGTGAAATTTGTTGTCAAGAAAAGCAGATACCAAAAGATACGAATTAAAAATTTATTCTTGTAATAGAGTAACATACTTTAAATATGCTATTAAACCTTACAAGTAACCACTAATAAAATTAAAAATAAATTATATTTCATCTAAAACTTTGAAGAATATAAAAGTAGAAAATAATCTATTCAGGAAAAAAAATGACTAAAATGAAACAAAAAATATATCAATTATATTAATAAATGTGAATGAGATAACTTTGCTTGTTAAAAGTTATAATCTCAGTTTGTCAATTATTTTTAAGAAATTAACCATATACCATTTACAAGAGATGTTTGAAAAATAAAGTAATAGAAAAATAAAAATACATTATAGAAACAAAACTATGAAAACATGGTTTCAAGAAATTGTATTAGGAACAACAATGTCACATAAAGAGGATCCTTTGACTAAAATTTAAAGCAAAGTGATCACTAAAATATGAATGAGAGTCCTTGAATAGTGGCCTGATAAAGGATTAATATGTAAAACTAACTAAAAGAACCCCAATCAAAAAAATCTATAATATATAGAGGGAAAATGCCTTTTATAAAGCCAAAAACATGAAATCCTATAATACAAGTATAATAAACCTAACAAGAAATGTAAATGTTATACCACAAGTGGTTTTACTAATTTGTGGAGAAAGAAAATAATTTTTATTTGAAAATAAAATCAATTTATATCCATTCTTAAGCAACTCACAATATAAATTACATTTTAGATGAATTAATTATCTAAATTGGTTAAATAAGTTGGGAATACAACATTAGACTTTAAGAGAGTCAAAATATCAGCGATAAAGAGAAGATTCTGAAAGCAGCAAGAGAAAAGCAAGGCATCACATACAAGGGAAACTCGTGAAGATTAAGTGCCGACCTCTCCATCAGAAACCATGGAAGTGAGAAGAAAGTGGTATGATATACTTAGGGTACTGAAAGAGAAAAACTGCCAGCCAGAAATTCTGTATCCGGCAAAACTGTCCTTCAAAAATGAGGGTGAGTTCAAAGACTTCACAGACAAATAAAAACTGACAGGATATGTTAGTAAAAGCCCAGAATTACAAGAGATACTAAAGGGAGTGCTGCAGCCTGAAAGTAAAAAACAAGAGTGAGAGATTTGGAGAAGAGTTTAGACATGAAGATTATTAGGAAGGATATTTTAAAGGATAAGAAAACAGATGATAAAATGATATGACAACAGAGAGTCAAGGGACAAAATGGATGAAGTAAGTAATGCCTTTACAGTGATAACATTGAATCTTAAAAGGTTGAACTTCCAATCAAAAGATAAAGACTGATAGAATGGATAGAAAAAATATGAACCCTCTATATTTTGTGTACAAGAGGCCCACCTCAGATGTAAGTACACAACCAGGTTAAAAGTGAAAGGTTGGAAAAAGTTATTCCATGCAAATAGTAACCAAAAAATAGAGCTGGAGTTGCAATACTGATAACAGACAAAATAGATTTTAAATGCAAAACTGTTATAAGGGATGAAGATGGTCATTATATATTAATATAAGGGGCAATTCACCATAAGAAATAACTATATTAAATATTTATGAGTCTAACCTAAATGCCCCAAGATACATGAGGCACACACTGGCAAAACTTAAGGGAGAAATAGATGTCTCTACAATAATAGTTGGAGACTTCAATATACCACTGTCAGCATTGGATAGAACATCTGGACAGAGGATAAATAAAGAAACAGAGAGTTGAATAATATGATAATTGAACTAGAACTAACTGACATCCGTAGTGCATTGCACCCCAAAACAGCAGGTTAAGTATTCTTTTCAAGTGCTCATGGATTCTTCTCCAAGATAGAACATATCTTGTGTCACAAGGAAAGTCTCAATAAATTTAAAAAAGATTGACATTATACAAAACACTTTCTCTGATCGTAATGGAATGAAGCTGGAAATCAATAATGGATGAAAAAAGGAAAAATTCATAAATATATGGAGATTAAACATCACACTCTTTAACAATCAGTGGGTTAAAGAAGAAATTGCAAGAGAACTCAGCAAATTTCTTGAGACAAATGAAAATGAGAACACAACATATCAAAACCTATGATACCACAAAGGCAGTGCTGAGAGGGAAATTTATAGCCTTCAATGCTTACATTAAAGAAGAAGAAAGAGCTAAAATTGAACATATAAGTTCAAACTTGGAGGAACTAGGAAAAGAACAACAAACTAACCCCAAACCAAGCCATTAGAAAGAAACAGTAAACATCAGAGCAGAAGTAAATGAAATTGAGAAAACAAAAACAATAGAATCAACAAAACCAAAATTTGGTTCTTTGAGAAGATCAACAAAATTGACAAACCCTTAGCTAGACTGACAAAGGAAAAAAGAGAGAAGATGCAAATAAATAAAATCAGATATGAATGAGGGGATATTACCACTGACCCTGCAGAAATCAAAGAGATCATAAGAGGATACTATGAACAACTGTATGTCAAAAAACTAGAAAATGTAGATGAGATGGACAAATTCCTAGAAACCCACAAAGCACCTACACTGACTCTAAAAGTAATAGAATACCTCAACAAACCAATTACAAGTGAAGAGATTGAAACAGTTATCAAAAACCTACCAAAGATGAAAGGCCTGGTGCCAGAAGGCTTCACAGGGGAACTTTACCAATCCTTCAAAGACAATCTAATACCAACCTTGCTCAAGCTTTTCCAAAAAATTGAACAGGGAGGATTGTTACCAAACTCATTTTATGAAGCCAACACCACCCTAATATGAAAACCAGATAAAGATACTACAACAACAACAACAAAAAAGAAAACAAAATTTTAGACCAATACCTCTAATGAATACAGATGCCAAATTCCTCAACAAAATACTTGGAAACAGAATCCAAAAGTACATTAAAAGAATTATATACCATGATCAAGTGGGTTTCATTCCAGTTATGCAAGGATGCTTCAACACAAGAAAATCAATTGGTGTAATAAACCACATAGATAAATTGGAAGAAAAATCACATGATCCTCTCAATTCATGCCAAAAACTCATTTGAAAAAATACAGCACCCTTTCTTGATAAAAACACTCCAAAAGATAGTAATAGAAAGAAGCTTTCTCAATATGGTAAAGTGCATATATGAAAAACCTACAGCTAGCATAGTACTCAAAGGTGAAAGGCTGAAAGCTTTCCTGCTGCGATCAGCAAAATACAAGGATGCCCCATCACCATTGTCACTGAAAATTGTGCTAGAGATTCTAGCTAGAGCAATTAGACTAGATAAAGAAAGAAACAAAAGGCTCTCAAATAAGAAAGGAGTAAGTGAAACTTTTATTATTCACTGATGATATGATCCTATATCTAGAGTCTCCTAAAAAATATACAACAAAGCTACTAGAACTAAAAAGATGATTTTAGCAGTGGTGGGATACAAGAATAATATGCAAAAAAAATAGTGTTTCTATACACTACTGATGTGCAATCTGAGGAGGAAATCAGAAAAAAAATTCCATTTACAATAGTAACTAAAACAATCAAATATTTCAGAATAAACTTTACCAAGGATATAAAAGACTTGTATTCAGAAAACTACAAAACATTGCTAAAAGAAACCGAAGAAAACAAATAAATGGAAGAACATTCTGTGTTCATGGATTGGGAGACAAAATACCATTATGAGGTCAATTTTACCCAAATTGATTGAAAGATTCTATGCAATCCCAATAAAAATCCCAAAAGCCATTTTTTGCTAAAGTGGAAAAACCAATTATCAATTTTATTTGGAAGGGTAAGGGGTCCCAAATAGCCAAAATGATCTTAAATAAAACAAAGGTGGAATACTCTCACTTCTGGACTTTAAAACATAACACATTGCTACAGTGGTAAAACAAAACAAAACAAACAAAAAAAAACAAAACAGAAAAACAGCATGGTACTGGCATAAAGGCAGACAGATTGATCAATGGAACCAAACTGAGAACTCAGAAATAGACCCTCACGTCTACAGTCAAGTGATTTTTGACAAGTTGGTCAAGCCTTCCCAGCTGGGCCAGAAATGTCTATTCAACAAATGGTGCCATGGGAACTGGATATCCATATCCAAAACATAGAAAGAAGACCCCTATCTCACACCTTACATAAAAACTAATGCAAAATGGATCAAGGATCTAAATATAAAAGTGACAACCATAAAACTCCTAAAAGAAAATGTAGGAAAATATATTCATCTTCTTTTTTTCTTTTTTTCCCATTTATTTTATTCCATAGGTTTTGATATGTAGTTGCTCTCATTTTCATTCATCTCAAGATATTTGCTGAATTCTCCTGCAATTTCTTCTTTGACCCACCCGATTGTTTAAGAGTGTGTTGTTTAATCTTCATATATTTATGGGTTTTCCCTTTTTATGTCCATTATTGATTTCCAGTGTTATTCTGTATTGATGAGAGAAAGTGTTTTGTGT
Organism: Cabassous unicinctus; assembly: GCA_029593785.1. Taxonomy (NCBI): domain Eukaryota; kingdom Metazoa; phylum Chordata; class Mammalia; order Cingulata; family Chlamyphoridae; genus Cabassous; species Cabassous unicinctus. The sequence goes on along the minus strand of JAQZBX010004610.1, from coordinate 18,638 downwards.
AATTTCAATATTTTTAAGATTTTTGAAACTTCCCTTGTGACCCAACATATGGTCTATCTTGGAAAAGTTTCCATGAGCACTTGAAAAGAATATTTACCCTGCTGTTGTGGGGTACAATGCTCTATAGATATCTGTTAGGTCTAGTTCATTTATCATATTAGTCAAGCTCTCTGTTTCTTTATTTATCCTCTGTCCAGATGTTCTATCCAATACTGAGAGTGGTGCATTGAAGTCTCCAACTATTATTGTAGAGACATCTATTTCTCCCTTAAGTTTTGCCAGTGTGTGCCTCATATGTCATGTGGCACTGAGGTTAGGTGCATAAATATTTGGAATAGTTACTTTTTCTTGGTGAATTGTCCCTTTTATTAATATATAATGACATTCTTCATTCCTTATAACAGTTTTGCATTTAAAATCTATTTTGTCTGTTATCACTATTGCAACTCCAGGTCTTTTTTTGGTTACTGTTTGTGTGGAATATCTTTTACCAACCTTTCACTTTTTTAAAGATTTATTTTATCTTATATTTATTATTTTTCAACACCCCTTCCCCCCGATGGTTCTCTTGTCTGTCTCCTCAACTTCTCCACTAGGCAACAGGCACTGAACCCGGGACCTCCCACATGGGAGTCAGGTGGCCTGAGCCACATCCACTTCCCGTGGGCTGCAGCATCTGCTGGCTTGTGGTGTGGCGTTTAGTTCATTGTAGCAGGTGTGGCATCTAGCTTGTTGTGGTGGGTGTGTTGTCTGCTGGTCATCTTTAGGATGCACCAGGACCTGAACTCAGGACCCCCCATGTGGTAAGCATGTGCCCAACTGGTTGAGCCACGTCCACCTCCCCCAACCTTTCACTTTTACACTGGTTATGTCCTTATATCTGAGGTCAGTCTCTTGTAGACAACATAGAGATAGCTCTTTTTTTTTTTTTTTTTTTTTTACGTTCTATCAGTCTGTGTCTTTTGATTGGGGAGTTCAAGCTATTTAATATTCAATAGTATAACTGAATAAGTTATATATGTATAAGCATTGCTTGCTTCATCCATTTTGACCTTTGGCTTTCTGTTGTCACATCATATTATAGTCTATCGTTTTTACCCTTTTTAATAATCTTCATTTCTATACTCTTTTTCAAGCCTCTCACCCTTTCAGGATGCAGCACTCCCTTTACTATCTCTTGTAATTCTGGTCTTTTGGTAACATATTCTATCCATTTTTGTTTGTGAAGACTTTGATCTCATCTTCATTTTTTTTTTCTTTTTTAATACATTAAAAAATACTTTAGTTTACATAAATGTTACATGAAAAATATAGGGGATTCCCATATGCCCCACTCCCTATCCCTCCCATACTTCCCCACTTTAACAACATCCTTCATTAATGTGGTAAATTTTTGAAACACAGCTTTACCAGATGCAGAATTCTTAGCTGGCAATTTTTCTCTTTCAATATCTTAAATATATCATACCACTTTCTTCTCTCCTCCATGGTTACTGATGAGAGGTTGGCACTTAATGAGTTTCCCTTGTATGTGATGCTTTCCTTTTCTCTTGTTGCTTTCAAAATCTACTCTTTATCTCTGATATTTGTCATTCTGAATCGTAGGTGTCTCAGGGTAGATCTAGTGGTGTTTATTCTGCTTGGGGTATGTTGTCATTCTTGGATATTGTTATCTATGTCTTTCACAAAGGTATGAAAGTTTTCAGTCATTATTTCCTCAAATATTCTTTCTGACTCCTTCACATTTTCTTCTTCTTCTGGGAAACCAATAATGCATATGTTTTTGCGTTTCATTTTTTCATTCAATTCCCTGAGACCCTGTTCCATTTTTTCCATTATCTTCTCTTTCTGTTCTCATATCTTTTGCAGTTCACATATTCTGTCTTCAAAGTCTATTTTCAAACAATTCAAATCTGCTCTTATGTGACTCTAATGTATTTTTAATCTCATGGATCAAGTCTTTCATTCTCATTAGGTCTGTTACTTTTCTTTGCAGGCTTTCAAATTGTTCTTTATGCTCACCCAGTGCCTTCTTTGTCTTCTTAATATCCTTTATCTCTTTAGTCATATTTTCTTTAAAGTCTTTAAATTGATCTAGGAGAGTTCTGTGATTATCATTGATTGTCTTAAATCCTGAATCTCTTCAGGATTTCTTGTTTGTTCTTCTAGCTGGTCCATCTTTTCCTGTTTCCTTGTATGGTTTGTAATTTTTTGCTGATGCCTAAGCATCTGAGATGTTGGTGAATTTACTCTGATGGCCAATTTCTCTCTCTTATTATTATTATTTTTTCACTGCTCTCCTTTGATATTTGGTTCAACTTATATTAAATCTTTAAAATTACCTAGCTTAAGTTATCAAAGTCATGCCAGGGACTCACTAATGGGGTGCAGGGGTTGGGTAAAGAGAACTCTAAAAGCAGTTTTTGTCCATGTAATTTCCAGACCAGCCAACAGATTGCACTCATTGGTCTACCTTTCCACAGAGGCATACTTTTCTCGGTTTCCTTTTGTTTTATCTGGCCAGAGCCAAGATTCAAAGTGGGCCCCACTGGCTGAATTCACTGAAGAAAAGCCCCCTGAATCCCCCTCCTTTTTCCCTTGTAGCAGCTGACAGGAAGGAAGATGTCTGCTCCTTTTTCGGTCAGCTGAAATGAGCCAGGGATTTTACCCTCTCTGAATATTGCAGGGGTGGAGGAAGGAAGCCCTTTCTGCCAGCTGGGATGTTTAGTGACTCACAATTTGTTGTTTTGGCTTCTTTGTCTCTCTGACTCTCACCCTCCTGGGAGATGTGTAGCACTGTCCTAGTTTGCTGACCACCAAAGCAGGTCCTTCAGGCAGCTTTGGGCTCTTTCTCTGTTGTTTTTGTGAGAGATTTGAGCATTATCTGCATAATCCAATGCCATATTCCCATAATCCCCCATAATTGTTCTTTAAACCCATAAATTCTCTAATAAGGAAAAAATGAGTCTATCAGAAGAAAAGAAGGAGGAAGACCAGAGGAGGAGTGTCCTGGAAGCTGCTCTAGGTGAAAGGCAGTTGAAGGCTAACAGATTAAACACAAAGTCACCATGTGACCTGGGAATTTCACCCCACAAAATCCACCCAAGAGAGTCATAAAGTTGTGTCCCAACAAAAACCTTTACACAAAAAATCCATATTAGCATTATTTATAATTATCAAAATTGACTACAACACAAATGTCCATCAGTTGATGAAGGGATAAACAAAATGTTGGCCATCCATCAAACAGAACATTATACAGCCATAAAAGAGACAGTGGATTAGTGTTTGCCAAAGGCTGGAGGATGACTGTTTTTGGGGTGATGAAAATGTTCTAAAATTGATTGTGTTGATGGTTGCACAACTCTGAATATACCAACAGCCAGTGAACTGCACACTTTAATTGAAAGAATTATATAGTATGTGGATTATATCTCAAAAAAGCTGTTTCCACCCTCCACAAATCTTCCTATTCTAAACATGGGAGAAAATGTTAAATTAAGAAGAAAAAAGAGAATGCATTATAACAAAGCTTAAGGAGCTAGTTAACCTACTGTTATTTTTGCCAAGTTTTTTTCCCTATACTCTTCTGTTTCTCATTGGGACCTTATTAGGTTTTCTTATATCAGATTCAAGTGATTCCTCATTGTGTATTTCTGATAATGAATCATTGTATTAATCTTACTATTATCACCTTCCTTTATGTTTCCTTGCCTGCACTCTTCACCCTTAATTATTCAAATCTAAGGATATCTACTCATTTTCTAGCCTCTGGTTTTGCCATTTATTAACAGCATGATATTGAACAAATGGTGATAATAAATCTCAAATACATATTTTCAGCCCTGATTCCTCTTTCGATGAATGAACATTTTATGTTCCTTTCCACTATAACTTTTGAATATTTGAGAGCACAAGAAACCCTACTTACCTATAACTGAATAGCTTCCATGCCACAAAATGCTTTACAATTCCATTTTTCCATATTTCAATAAATAGTACAAAACCCACCCAATTTCCTAGGTCAAAAATCTGGACTTCTCCCTCTCTTATGCTTTTTACATCCAGCCACTCATTACCTCTTGAATCTAAGCACTACTCTCCATTCCCTATTAGATACTGATGACTCCATAGCTAAATCCTCTTAATCTTTCTTATATGGTCAAAACTCTGATAACCAAATGCTTTTGTGTAATCTCTATTTAGATGTATAATAAGCACATCAAACTTATAATGCCTAACTAAGAAATTGTAATCACCCTCCACAAACCTACCTATTCTTCACTAATCTTCTGCCAGGTATATTGCTGCATCACCTACCAACTTGCTTGAACTAAAATTCTGAGAAATTTATGTGTTTTTTTGTTTCTTTGTTTTGTTACATTTTGTTCCTTCACACCTAATGTACAGTCATTCAATAAGCCTGCTAGGTCTAATCTGTAATATATTCCAGATCCATCTCTACTGCTAAAATCTTAGTCTAAGACATTAAAAACTTCTATCTGGACTATAGCAACAAATTCCTAACTAATTTTTCTTTAAGTACTCTGGCACCTTACAATTCAGAGTGATTTTTTCCAAATAAAACAATGACCATGTCACTCCTTTGACTAACCTCTACTGACCTGGCTGTTCCACCAGTAGTTTACTATTGAAATCAAAATAAAATACAAATTTCATACCATCATTTAGAAGAACTAGATAATCTGACTCATCTTTATTCATTGGGCCTCAGCTCCCTACTTTTTCCATTCTGTCCCTGTGGTTCAACCACACTTGAGGGGGTTAGGTGACTAATGCCCCACAAATATGCACCTCTGCTAATCCCCAGACCCTGTGACTGTTAACTTCATATGGAAAGTGAGTGGACAGATGTGATTAAGTTAAAGATTTTGGGATGGGGAGATTATTCTGGATTATATGGGTGGGACCTGAAAGCAATCATATGTGTCCATGTAAGAGAAAGGCAGAGGGAAAAAGGGGAGGCAGGGATAGGAGTGGTGGGGCCACAAGCCAAAGAATGGGGGCAGCCACTAGAAGTTGGGAGAAACAAGGAACAGATTCTTGCTAGAGGTTTTAGAGGCAGTGTGGTCACCTCCTTGACTTCAGTGATATTGATTTCAGTCTTCTGGCTTCCAGACCTGTGAGAAAATAAATTTCTGTTATTTTAAGCCATGAACTTTGTGATAATTTGTTACAGCAGCTCTAAGTAACTAACATACTTGCCTTTTTGTCATGCTTGTACATTTCATTTCATCATTACTTTGACCTAGTATGCCTTTCACCCAGATCTTTACATGGATTAACCTTTCTAATCATGTAGAACACAGCTCAAAAGTGTGCCTTCAGAAAATGTTTCCTTATCATCCCTGGATAAACACCACACCAATCTCCTTAAAACACAAGAATCAGCAGGCTTTCTCTTTTATTTTCTTAATAAGAGTGTTCTTAGAATGTTCCTTATATGTTATATATGCAATGTCTGTGCTCTCCCACAAAATTGTAATCATATGAGGCCTAGAATGTCTAATTTTAAAAAAAAACTTTTAAAGTAAGTTTCTTTACTTTCTAAAATATTGTTCTCAATATAGAGTACTGAAGAATTAATAAAATAGGTCAACTAAGATGATATCTATTTCATGATTTTCTATTTTTTATTTTCCTAATATCCTACTTTGCTCAATCATGTTAGTTACTGGTATCAATATCACTAAGGAAGTTTTTGATTATATAATTCCCATCTCACTTAACTCTCAATTTTTGCCACTATGTCTAAGGACGTTGATATTTGATTTAAGAAAAAAATAAACCGCCCACTGCAACACTAGTGATTTAATTTTTTTAAAATTTTCTATGGAAAAATTACATAATTACATTTTTTTAAAAAAATTACAATCATGCATCATTTGTTTTTATAGGAAGCACACATAAATGACCATTGATATTAGAACTTGTAGAATAGGTTGATGTTCGGGTAATGAATATTCACCGAATCCTCCCTCCCTTTTTATTGTTTCAGTCTAATTTTTGATTGATGTATTTTGCTTTTCTTTTGGCCTATTTTTCCTTCACCTATTCCAAGCAAGTCGGCAATCTCTTCATACTCTCTCACCCCAAGAATATTTTCATATTCAAAGCAAATGACCCTTGATTTCATTGGCAGTTTCTGCCTTTTAAAAGTCCCAAGCATAATGAACAATATGCATTAGGTTTGCTGAGGGTTGTAGTAAGTGGGGGTGGTAGAGATAAAGGAAATTAAGAATATTATGAGTTGAGACATGTTCTTCTCTGCCTTAGAAGGGAATAATGATCTGCATGTCTTTCTCTCTGACAGTACCCTGAATGAACCCTGGATCTAAAAAAATTCCCAGTATCATGAAAGTTGTCTTTGCCCATAAAGCAAGCAGAAGATCCCCAGAACCTGATGGAAGACTTGAGGCTGGGACAATATATTTCTCAGTGGTAATCAGTTGGTAGAGATTACCATGATCAAAGGAGCATGGCTTTGTTTTGGAGATGGTTTAAAAACCTAGCATTTTTCTATAATCCCAAAGGAAAGCACCTCAATCATGACTGAAATTTAATTTTCTGTCATCTCAGTGAAACATAGCCTTAGAATAAAAATAAACTGTGTTTAAAGAAAGTTAAAAATAGCTGTCCCTTCATTCTTACCAGGGCTTGAGGCTCTAAGAATCACTCTGCTCTTTCACCAAGGACATTCTTTTATTTAATGGCTGGCCATGTATATTTTCTCTGAATGACAAAAGGTTTTCTTTCTTTGATACTAAATTTCTTATAAGAATTACAAACATCACTAGGATATGTCAACAATACAGACCTCTAATTAACTAACTGGATTATTTAAGAACCGTTTATAAGGAGAGAGATCAGCAAACCCAAGAGTGAATGAATCATTTATAGGAGCTGAGTCTGAATTAACATCAAGTGGTGAGTTAAAGCTTAGTATTATGCAGTATCCAAAGTTACAAAGAAAAGTTTGACATGTGAAGGTCATGTAAGAGAGACTGTCACAAAAATAGAGACTGCTTTACATATATTTACACAAGATTGAAAGGACTGCATATTTTTTCTCTAGAGGTTGAAAGTTTAGAGGATAGAGGAGATTGTGTATTCAGCTGCTTCTTATTATTTGTGACTATTTCCTGCTTCATTAACTTTTTTTGGAAAGAAGTATTAAATGCAAAATCTTCTGTCAAAACTCAACCTCCAGGTCTTATATTACTCATACTTGATTTCAGCATAAATGTTATACACTATGTAATGTATATTTTTTCAAAAGAACAGAATACTTTATTTTAATTGAAAGAATATGATCCAACTTTCATTTCTCCTTCTCCAAGCCACTCATCTTATATTTTTGTGATTTAAGCAAGGTGCATTCTGTAAAATACAGTTCAGATATGCTTAATGGCACACAAATAAATTTAATAAAATAGTGGGAAGCTTTTATAAATGTCACAGCAAAACATGCTATCAAGCTGTATGACTTTTATGGAGAAAATTACCCAAGAGGAACTATGGCAGCAAATCACTCAATAGACCTTCTTGTCTGATCCAAAAGTGCTTGCACCTACCTTGTGAACTCAATAATGAACTATAATAAATTCATCCCTAACAACCATTGTGTAACTTTTTTTACATCTTTATGAGAAATTTGCCTTTAAGTTGGAAGTTGGAAATCAATATTTAAGACATTTGAAAAGAGAATGTCAATAAAGTAATAAAGATAAGAAGGATGGCGAAATGAAAGTAGTGGACTAAGTCTTAGTAGGCTGACTTGGTGTGGTGTTACATAGCAGCTTCTTGAGAAGGGCTTTTAAAAGGTTATTATTCTATTCTGCTGAAAGTGTTGAGAAACTTCTCTTTTTAGCTAAAAGTTTTTAGCTCGTAAATTTATTTCTCTTGTGTGCTTGTTTCTTCAATTCTTCAACATTGAAATAGTGCACTGTAAAGTTTTTGCTCTTGCTCAGCAGTTCTGTGACTAAGAAATGATGTACTTGAAAAATGCCAAAGGCATTTTGAACTTCCTTTAGTGTGAAAGTAGTCACCCATCCCATACACAGGTGCAGTATTGCTAGCTGAGAATTCTACATCATCTGTATATACGTGCAAACAGCCAATAACACAGTTTTGGACAGAATTTATTGGCTAAGAGGAAGTGAAGAAGAACAGGAAGCCCCAAATGACAGCCAAGATTGTTCAACCCAGTTGACGTGTGACTGCAAGACATTTATAAATGAAGAGCAAGTTCAATCATAGCTTATAAAGGTGAAAATTACAAAAAGAATAAAGAAATAATCACAGTGATTCATGAAAGACTGAGGCATGTCTAAGATTCATAAATAAACATGAAAAGTTATCCAGATATTAAATTATACATATCCTGGATTTTGAAGGAAACAAAAGTATTCAATTTCTTCTTATAATTGGAGCAAGAGATTTTCAGAGGGATTTGGTGACTTTCCCTACACCAGGCAGTTGATAAATGCCTCAGTTTAGGTTTTATGGGGATAAGATATGAGGATAAATACAAAATTTAATTTGAGACAAAAAGAAAAATACCTTGTAAAAATTAACACATGGTTCTAATATTAAAGATCCTTTGCATAAATAATATTCTCAGGTGTTTATTTTGTCGCATATTTATATATGATATGTTTTACATAGTAACTAAATTTTGTATAAACTTTAATGGTCTCTTCTTGTCTGTTTCTTACTTGACCTCACCAAAATTTAAAAGTGCTGACCATTCTTCCCTCTCAAAATGCATCCTTCCTTATCCTCATGCATGTTCCCATGATTCTGCTCCTGCATGTGTGTGATCCTCTTTGTCTTTTTGAAATGCATTCTTCTCTATCAAGTAAAATTTTATATTCTGCAATGACCTTTTGTCAGTGCATTTCCTTTTCATTGTACTCCAGTGAACTTTGATCTCTTTTCAAAGTCCCCATCAATTCTTGCTGAGATGACTTCAAAGCCAACTTTTGATGTGTTTCCATTTTAGCTGCCCTAGTAATAAAATGACAATCCAATCATATCACTCTTCAAGGGCAAGTGTGGAGTGGTGCATTGTGGGAACACAGACTCAGTCATAACAGAAAATTTCAGCAAATGACTGCTTTATTATTTACACCACACAAAGAGTCCAAAAGATAAGGGGAAAAGATCCTAAGATGGCCAGTCTTCTGGAGAGGACAACTGCTCAAGTAAGGGTCAGTGGATGGCAGCTTCACATACCTCACTTTGCAAAAGAGATAAGAGTCAAGTTTTCCTTGCCTAAGGTGGGTATTTATCCATCTCAAGGAGAGAGCACTGCTATTGAGAGTTCCCAGCCCTGATAAATTTCTGGACCTGCTATTTAAGTCTTTCATAAGGTTGGGAAGTTTTTGGTCATTATTTCCTCAAATACTCTTTCTGCCCCTTTTCCATTATCTTCCCCTTCTGAAATGTTGTTAAAGCTTATGCTTGTGTGTTTCACATTGTCATTCAATTTCCTGAGAACCTGCTCCATTTTTCACATTCTTTTCTCTTTCTGTTCTCCTGTCTTTTCAAGTTCAGATGTTTTGTCCTCAATTTCACTAATTCTGTCCTCCATCAATTAAAATCTGCTGTTATATGCCTATAATGTATTTTTAATCTCATATATCATGTCTTTCATTCCCATAATATCTGTTACTTTTCTTGCAGCTTTTCATATTGTCCTTTATGTTAACCCAGTGTCTTTTTAATATCCTTTATCTCTTAAATCATATTTTCCTTCAACTCCTTGAAATGATTTAGGGGATCTGTATGATTAGAATTGATTAGTTGTCTTAAAATCCTATGTCTTATCAGGATTTTTGGCTTTTTCCTATGGCAGGGTTATATCTTCTTGTTTCTTAGTATGGCTTGCAATTTTTGCTGATGTCTAGGAATCCATATATTTGGTGAATTTATTCTGACAATCAATTTCTCTCTATTGCCTAATGGTTTTGTTTCATGGCTTTTCTTTCATTTTTTGTTCAACTTATTCTAAGAGTTTAAAATTGCCCAGTTTAAGTTATCAGAATAGGGTCAGTGTCTCACTAAATGACACAGATCCACCCCTAGGAGTTTGGGACAAGAGACATCTAAGAGCAGTTTTTCTCCTTGCAGTTTCCCAGCTGGACAACAGATGTCACTCTTTGGCAAATCTTCCCACAGATATGACTTTGAATCTCCACTTATCCATGATTCTGGTCTGAGGGGATTCAAGGTGGGCTCTGCTGGCCAAATTCAGTGAAGAGAAACCACTCTCTACCTTCCTTTGCCCCCTCTCTCTTCCCAGGGAAGAAGACATCTGTTACCTTCTCAGTTGGCTGCAGTGAGCCATGGGTTTTATCCTGGCCGTTCACCTTAAGGATAGTGGGCGGGTGCTATTCCACCTGTGGGGGTTAGCAACTCATGAATTTCATTTCAGCTTCTTCTTCTCTCTGTCCCTTGCCCTCTTGGGATGTACACAGCAATCTCCTGGTCTGCAGATCCCCAAATCCCCTCAGACAGCTTTTTGCCCTTCCTCTATTGTTTTTAAGCAAGAGTTGAGCCCTGTCTACCTATTCCAATGCCATCTTCCCAGAAGTTCTCTCAACAACATGTTTACTTTTACTAGAAAGCATAATGAAAATATAAAATAAAGTAACTAGGCACAGGATCAGAGGAGATGGGAGTGGCAAGTGGGTCACCATTATGCCCTGCCATGTGCTCGATAACCCACAGCTGAGTTCCAAGAGAATGTATCTTTAGATGATGTCTCGATGTACCTGATCACTCACAGTTGCACCTTGGTGAGACAACATCTAATGGTGATACTTTCATTTGGACATTTTCATAGCCTTGAAACTGTAAGATTGTACCCTAATAAATTCTCAGTATAAAAGCCAACTCATTTCTTGTATATTGCATTGGCAGCCTTTAGCAAACTAAAACAAAAATTTGTACCAAACTAAGACAATTACTGATGGTGATCAATCTGGCCACGCTTTCAAAATAAAAGATAGTTATCCCTTGTGCTAAAAAACTCTGCTTCTGGGAATTCATACCATAAAAAAATAAAATCATTGATATTTAAAGATGCATCTGCAAGAATGATTACCACATTATTCTTCATACGGAAAACTAACTGGAAAGTATTGAGTGGCCATCAATAGAGGAAAGACAATAACTAAAAGTACATGTGCAGAATTTAATATTGTGTGTTAATTTAAAATTATGACCTCTTTGCCTGTTGATTTGGAAGGATTTCCATAAAATAGTGAATGAAAGAGATGAGTAAAACAAGGTGCATTAAAGTGCTTATACTAGTATCTTATTTTTGTGAAGAAACTATTATATACATATGAATAAGAGTATATCCTCAAACTTCAGTAAAACATACAAATTACTTGAATTAAAACTGTGGGAGACTATGCAAATTAAAATATATAATAAATTTACAAATATCAATTTAATCCAAGTTATCAAATATGATCACACCTAAGCTAAATAGCAGCTGGGAAATAATTAGGTGTTAATTTTATATCACTTTTCTCAAAATGTAGGTTGGCTTAGAGCAATTAACTTACTAGATGACTTAATTTTAATATGCATTTAGGCCTAACTGAAAGGAATAAAACTATTATGACCTATGGAATTTTACCAGAAAACTCATTTCAGACGAAGTGATGAACTCATTTAAATCAGAGTGATAGACACATCTGCCTGTCTTGAGCGGAATGTACTGATATGCTATGAAATACACTTGTTTTTTAAATGAAAAAGTTACTGGCTAGAAATGAATGAGCTTTTTGTCCCTTAAAATGCCATTAGCCCCTGGAACCTCTGGGATTTATTTCACTCTAATGGCTTACTAAAATTTTGTCCATGTTTTTTCTTTAGGAAAATACGTACCCCAGGTAAAGGGCATGCAATATCTGTATGGTAGATTGAATTATATAGCCCAATTTAAACATGTTATTAATCTTAATCTACATTCCTGTGGGCATGAACCAATTGTTGACAGGACCTCTTGAAGATGTTATGTTAAATTAAAGCCTGGCCCACCTAAATCAGATTAGGTATTAATCCATACAACTTGAGTCCTTTATAAGATGAAGAAATTCATAGTTAGAGGAAGCCACAGGGAAGAACCCAAAGCTGGTAGTCAACAGAACCCAGAAGAGAAAGAAGAGAATATTACCATGTGACTTGAAGAATGGGTACAAGCCAAGAAAACTCAAGGAACACTGGCAGCAAGCATCATAACGTTACAGACTTTGGGGAGAAATCATCACCTTGTTCACACCTCAATTTTAGACTTCTCGCCTCAAAACAATGAGCCAATAAATTCCCATTTGTCAGCCTGGAAAACCAAGACAATCTGAAAAATTATATATATATCAACAGAGAATCTTAGAAAATTAAAATATAATTGGTCAAATATATATATATTAATGGCCCTTTGAGTGTAAGGTGACAAGGAATGAAGGTCCTTGTAATCACATCATACCTAAAAGTCATTTGAAATTTTGATCTAACTGTGAGTGTACTGACATGGAGAAATCTTTACTATTGATTTGATACTATGAAAAATTTCCAAAGGTACAGGCAAGATAATATTTTAAAAACACAAGCATTGGGCATATTAATGTGTGCTTTTTCTAAGAATTCAATATTAGGCACAGAGGGCAGGTAAGGAAAGCTTTAAGACATTATTACTTCTGGGAAAGTGGTTACAATTGTGAATGCCTACAAGATCCAGACAAATGTTATAAATATGTACTGCAGCTGTGTAGGGACTGAGACACAAATCAGAATATGCACAAACTGTTCCAGGACATTAAAAATCCATGTAAACACAGGAAAAAATTGTCTTATTGAGCAAAATATGTCCCCAGGATGAAACTGTCTTGCAGGCTCCCAGTTTGATTTATGGGGCCTAGTAACAAAACTTTAATAAACTTTTATGATATCAATAACAAGAATCCTTCTGTTTTGATGTTCTGCGGTTAGGCATATATAAATGGGATAAATACTGAAGAGAGAAAATCACGAAAACTGAGAGAGAAAGCCAGGTGAAGCCAGAAGGTGAAGCAATGAAACCAGAAAGAGAAGGGAGAGACCAATAGACACCACCATGTCACTTGCCAAATGACTAAGTTGTCCAAGATTTCTGACAGCCGGTCTTTGGGGAGATAGCATTTCCTGATGATGCCTTGATTTGGACATTTTCATGGCATCAGAACTGTAAACTTGCAAACAAATAGATCTCCATTGTAAAAGTCAACCCATTTCTAGTATATTGCATTTTGGATATGTAACTAAAATATTCTCCCCAAATGTGTATTTTTTTTTTATTTTAGTATCTTGCCTTATTGAACTAGCTAGGACTTGTGTTGTTATCTTAAAAGAGAAGCAATGAGGAAATATCCTTGCCTTGTTGCTGACATTTCTGGCAACCAGTTTTCACCAGTAAATATTATGTTAGCTCTAAGTATTTTGAAGATATTCTTTATTGAGTTGAGAAAGTTTCCTGAATTCCTAATTTGCTGAGAAATTTTTTCATGAAAAAGTGTTAGATTTTTTTCAAATTATTTTCAACATCTATTGATTTAATCATATAATTTTTCTTCCTTTTAGCCTGTTGATGCAGTATAACACAAAAAACTGATTTTTAATGATATACCATTCCCCCATGAAATATTGGAATAAATTTTACTTTACCGTGTTGCATACATCTCTTTATACATTGTTGGATTCTATTTGCTAATAATTTGTGCAGTTTTGCATCTAAATTCACAATGATATAGTTATCTGCTTTTGTTATTAGGGTAATGCTGGTCTCATAGAATGAGTTAGGAAGTATTTTCTTTGCTTCTATTTTCTGTAAGATATTGTAGATAATGGTATCCTTTGTTACTTAAATATTTGTTAGTGTTCCCCAGAAAAACCAACTAGATCTTGTGATTTCCTTTTTTAAAAAATATAATTAATTATTGATTTAGCTTAATTAATATATATAAGCCTACACAGATTATCTATTTCTGCTTCTATGAATTTTTGTAGTTTGTGTCTTTCAAAGATTTGGCCCATTTCATCAAAGTTATCACATTTCTGGGCACAGAGGTGTTCATAATATTCCTTAATTTTTTTTTTATGTTCATGAGATAAATAATGATGCCTATTTTATTTCTAATATTAATTATTTGTGTCTTATCCCTTTTTTCTTGGTTACCATGGTTAGAAGTTTACCAACTGTACTTATCTTTTCAAAGAAACAGATTTGGATTCTATTGATTTTCTTTATTTTCCTGTTTTCAATATCATTGGTATTTGCTCTAATTTTTATTATTTCTTTCTTCTGGTGAATTTGCATTTAATTGCTCTTCTATTTTTTAATTTCCTTAGGTGGAGGTTTAGATTACAGATCTTCCTTCTTCGTACTATGTGGTTCACTGAATTAAATTAATCTTTAAGCACCACTTTGGTGGCATCTCACAAATTTTGATAAGTTGCATTTTCATTTTCATTTATTTCAACATATTTTACTTTCTACGGATATTTAAGTCAATATCTTTAAATCTCTTTCTGTTATATATATATATGTAATTATATATATATATATAATTATTTGAAAGTCAAATGTCAAACCTGTCTAGTATATATACAGACATATATATATATATGAGTCTATTAAGTCTTTAATTATAATAAAGATTTTCTCTGTTTCTCCCTGCAATTCTGGCAGTTTTTGCCTTACATACAATTCTGTGCTTTTAGGTATAAAAATATTTAGGACTGTTATTTCTTCTTGGTGAATTGACCTCTTCCTCATTAGGTAATGCTCCTCTTTATCTTGATAATTTTCCTTGTTCTGAAGTCAGCTTTGTCTTAAATCAATGTACCTACTACAGGTTTCTTTTGACCAGTGTTAGCATGATATATTTTTGTTCATCCTATTATTTTAACTGGTAGTCTTTATTATTATTTCATTTTTTAAAACTTTCTAATGTACAATTCAGTGGTATTAATTATATTCACAATATTTTTCTACCATCCCCAGCTTCCATTACGCAAACTTTTTCATCAACACAAAAGTAACCCTGAATCCATTAAGCAATAATAACCCATTCCCCTTAACCCCCTCTTCCTGATAACTTGTGATCTATTTATCACTACAAACTTGCTTATTCTATATATATATCATGTAAATGATATCATGCCATATTTGTCTTTTTTTGCCTGTCTTATTTCATTCAATATGATGTCTTCAAGCTTCATCCATGTTATACCATGCATTAGAATGTCATTTCTTTTTATGGCTGAAAAATATTCCATTGTGTATATGCCCCATTTTGTTGAGCCATCCATATGTTGATGGATGCACGGGTTCTTTCTACTTTTTGCCTGTTGTGAATAATGCTGTTATGAACATTGGTGTTCAAATATCTGTTCAAGTTCCTGTTTTCAATTCTTTTGAGTATATACTAAGAAGTGAGATTGTTAGTATTTTAGTATCTCAGGTTTCTCAAAGCAGATACCAGAAAATGGGTCACATTAAACAATGGGAATTTATTTGCTCATGGTTTTGATGCTGGGAAAATGTTCAAATCAAGATATTATCAAGGCCTTGCTTTCTTCCTGAAGATTGGCTACCTATTATCCTTGGAACCTCTGATACATTGCAAGGCATATGGTGGTGTCTCCTGCTCTCTCCCTTCCCTTCTAGGTTTCGTTCTTTTCAGCTTTTGCTTCCATGGCTTTTTGCCCCTCCCTGTATTCCTTCAGTTTGTAAGGGACTCCAGTAACAGGATTAAGACCCATTGTGAATGAGGTGTGTCACACATAAAATGGAGCAACTTCATCAAAAGATAATACAAAGAGTTTACACCCACAGGAAAAGATTAGATTTAAGATGTTTTTCTGGGGTACATATAGCTTCAAACCACCACATTCCAACTTCCGCACTCCAAAAAGGCATGTTCTTTCTGCATCCAAAATGCATTCATTTTATCACAACATTCAAAAAGCTTTCATTCATTTCAGTAACAATACTAAGTACCAAGTCTCATCAAAATCAGTTATAAGTGTGAACTATCCTGTGGCACAGGTCCCCTCCATTTGTGGACATGTGAAAACTATAGAACAAATTATCTGCTTCCTATAGACAAAGGAGGGACATGCATAGGATAAAGATTAGCTTTCTCAGGGAGAAATTGAAAAGAAAAAGAGGTCATGGGTGCCTTGAAATTCCAAAACCATGCAGGACATACGTCATTAGATTTCAAGGTCTGAGATTCATTTATAGAATTATGCTTTGAGCTCCAGGCTTGATGGAGCATCAGCCCCTTCCAGGAGCTTGCTTAGTGGCCATGCTTTTCTAAACACCTCTGTGAAGGCTCCACCCTCTCTAAGAATCAGGATAATGGCCAGGCTCTCTGCAAATGCTGCTGAGGCACAGACTTCACCCTCTCAGAATAGTAGACATGGCAGCAAACTTCCTATTACTTATAAAAAAGATTTAGAAACAGAAAACTTAATAATGTAAAATGCAATATCATAGAAACACTACTATAGGATAATATAGCTATTTTTTTCTTCCCCAAGCCTTCTGTAAGTCACTTAAACAAGGCAAATTAACTTCTTTTCTTTAAAAGTGCATATTTTTGTAAGTTCTAAAATTTTTAAGTATATATACATAAATTTATTAAATGTAAATATTAATATTGTTAAATATTAAAACTGTACACACAACTAACAATATACAAAATGTAACTTTGAAGAAGTAACCATGCACATTAATGTCTTATAAGAATATTTCTTAATTGGTTTTACTATCTTAGGCAATGGCCACACTGCAGTAATAGACTATATAGCTGTGTTCTCTATCTTTAGGTATCAGTGACTATAATACTAGGTAGAATTAGACAAATGAAAGGGGTGTGTGTATGTGTGTGTGTGAATATTTGTAAGAGATACTCTTTCCAAACAGAGAAAACAGCATGTTCAAAGACTTAAGGATATAATGGTGGATTCAGAGAGAAAAAATGTGTAACTACCTTTTTTTAAATTTTTATTTTTTAAAGATACTTAGGTTACATAAATGTTACCTAAAAAAATGTGGGGGTTTCCCATAGACCCACTCCTTACCCCTACCACAATTTCCCACATTAACAGCATCCTTCATTAGTTTGGTACATTTGTTACAAATAATGGACACATATTCGAGCATTGCCACTATGTGTGGATTATAGTTTACACTATAGTTTAAACTTTCTCCCTCACAATGTTGTAAGTTATGACAAGATATATAATGGCCTGTACCTGTCATTTCAACATCATTCAGGACAATTTCAATGCCTCAAAAATGTCCCCATATTACGCTTACTTTTCCCTCTCCCTCCCTTAGAACCTCTGGTGGTCACTGCCTCCACATCAATGATAAGAGTTTTTCCATTGCTAGAATAACATAAAGTCTATAGTAGAATAACAGTAAGTCTACTCTAGTCCATCATTCATTCCTCAATCCTGAGGTTTCTGGGATGGTGATGCCCACTCCTCCTCAAATTGAGAAGGGGCTTAGATCCCATGGGGCAGATGGATGGGACTATCTTGCTTGCAGTTGTTGACTTTCTCTGTTCCTTGGGGTGGATGTTGTCCATCATCATCTCCTTGTTAGTTGTCCTGGATGAGTCCAATGAACTGGAGAGTACATGGTGCAACTCTGTTGAGATTCAGGGCCCAATTGGCACAAGGAAAGCCCAAAGATTTAAGGCTTTTGAACATAGACCTATAAACTCTAGTACTAACTATGGGTTCAAATAAAAGGGGCAGAAGAGCCATATATAGGGAAACCAAAACTGATTCCAACTCTTTCACATTGGGAAACATAAATTCAAAAGTAGGCCTTACTGGCAGGGTGCCAAACTCCTGAGCTGTCAGCCCTGCCTATAGTGTTGGATGTCTCCAGAACCCTCAGGAGCCCGCTATTTGAGGCAATATTTACTATGGCAGTCAATGAGACCCTGTTGAGATGTGCATAAGCATAACCTCTGGAATGATCTTCTGACTCACTTTGAAGTCTCTTAGCCATATAAACTCATTTGTCTTTACCCTTTCTCCCTTTTGGTCAGGTCTTTTTCCAGTAGCACTGCTAGTTGGTGCTTGGTAGTAATCCCTAAGTGCCAGAAAGGCTCATCCCCGAGAGTCAGGTCCCATGCTGGGGGGATGGCAATGCATTTATATGCTGAGTTTGCCTTAGAGAGAGGCCAAATTTGAGTAACAAGGAGGTTCTTAGGAGGTAACTCTTAGGCACCCTATAACACTACGCTAAGTTTCAATTTCAAAAGGAAAGATTCATAAGTACCGTCATCAATATCAAGAACCTGTCAATATATGCATCCTCCTTCATTAGTCACTGCCCCTGTACTCAGGGGATTCTTGCGTCCCATTAGAGAATGTGGCAGAATTCCCCAGGAATGGAATTGGCTTTTCTTTCAATTAGTGTGTGGATCTCCACCCAATGTGGTAGTGTCCCATGAACACTTGAACACATTTATATGCCACATAGTTATGTCCTAGGTGAATCTCTTCCCATATATCCCCCATCACTGACACCCTGAACC
>JAQZBX010004609.1:38071-59571 GCA_029593785.1 Cabassous unicinctus | reverse complement strand
AATTCATAAATATACGGAGATTAAACAACACACTCTTAAATAATCAATGGATCAAAGAAGAAATTGCAGGAGAATTCAGCAAATATCTTGAGATGAATGAAAATGAGAACACAACATATCAAAATCTATGGAACACTGCAAAGGCAGTGCTGAGAAGGAAGTTTATAGCCCTCAATGCTTACATTAAAAAAGAAGAGCAAAAATTGAAGAGCTATCTGCACACCTGGAGTAACTAGAAAAAGAACAGCAAACTAATCCCAAGCCAAGCGAAAGGAAAGAAGTAGTAAAGATCAGAGCAGAAATAAATGAAATCAAGAACAAAAAAATAGAGAGAGAACCAACAAAACCAAAAGTTGGTTCTTTGAGGTTAACAAAATCGACAAACCCTTAGCTAGACTGACAAAGAAAATAAAGAGAGAAGACGAAAATAAATAAAATCAGAAATGAGAGGGAGTATATTACCACTGACCCCACAGATATAAGGGAGATCATAAGAGGATACTATGAACAACAGTATGCCAAAAAACTACACAATGTAGAGGAGATGGACACATTTCTAGAAACACACAAACCACCTACACAGACCCTAGAAGAAACAGTAGACCTCAACAAATCAATCACAAGTGAAGAGCTTGACACATCATCAAAAACCTCCCAAAGTTGAAAAGCCCAGGACCAGATACTTCCCAGGTGAATTTTACCAATCATTCCAAAGACGATCTAATACAATCTTGCTCAGGGTACTCCAAAAAATTTAACAGGAAAGAACTCTACCAAACTCATTCTATGAAGCCAATATCATCCTAATACCAAAACCAGATAAAGATACTACAAATAAAGAAAATTACAAACCAGTGTCTTTAGTGAATACAGATGCAGAAAATCCTCAGTAAAATACTTGCAAACAGAATCCAAAAGCACATTAAAAGAATTATACACCACGATCAAGTGGGTTTTATCCCAGGTATGCAAGCGTGGTTCAACACAAGAAAATCAATTAGTGTAATAAACCACATTAATAAATTGAATAAGAAAAATCACATGATCCTCTCAAATGATGCAGAAAAAGGCATTTGACAAAATACATCACCCTTTCTTGAACACTCCAAAAGGTAGGAATAGAAGGACGCTTTGTCAATATGCTAAAGAGCATATATGAAAAACCTACAGCTACCATTGTACTCAAAGGTGAAAGACTGAAAGCTTTCCCACTGAGATCAGGAACAAGACAAGGATGCCTACTGTCACCACTGTTATACAATATTGTGCTAGAGGTTCTAGCTAGAGCAGTTAGGGTAGATAAAAAAAATAAAAGGCACCCAAATAGGAAAGGAAGAAGTAAAACTTTCACTATTTGCTGATATGCTCCTATATCTAGATTCTCCTGAATAATGCACAACAAAGCTACTAGAACTAATAGACGAGGTCAGCAAAGTGGTGGGATACAAGATTAATACACAAAAATCAGTAGTGTTTTTATACACTACTAATGTGCAATCTTAGGAGGAAATTAGGAAAAAATCCATTTATAATAGCAATGAAAACAATCAAATATTTAATAATAAACTTAACCAAGGATATAAAGGACCTGTATTCACAAAATTACAAAACTCTGCTAAAAGAAACTGAAGAAGACTTAAATAAGTGGAAGGACATTCCGTGTTCATTGATTAGAAGACTAAATATCATTAAGATTTCAATTCTGCACAAACTGACTTACAGATTCAATGCAATCCCAATAAAAATCCCAAAAGTTTTTTTTTTTCCCCAGAAGTGGAAAAACCAATTATCAAATTTATTTGGAAGGCTAAGGGGCCCTGAATAGCCAAAAAGATCTTTAAAAAAAAGAACGAACTTGGAGGACTCTCACTTCCAGACTTTAAAGCATATTACTTAGCTACAGTGGTGAAAACAGCATGGTACCAGCATGAAGACAGACATAATGACCAATGGAACCAAATTGAGAACTCAGAAATAGACCCTCACATCTACAGTCAAGTCATTTTTGACAAAGCCGTCAAGCCCTCCCAGCTTTGGATGTAAGGTTTAGGAAACTACTGCCTACTAAAAGATCTTGAAGATGTTTTCCTACATTTTCTTCTAGGAGTTTTATGGTTATCGCTTTTATATTTAGGTCCTTAATCCATTTTGAGTTGATTTTTATATATGGTGTGAGATAGGGGTCTTCTTTCTTTTGGTTTTGGATATCCAGTTCTCCCAGCAACATTAGCTGAATAGACTATTCTGGCCCATTAAAAATCTTAGCATTTTCTTGCACTGTGTGGAAATTGAGGAACTAATTCTAAAATGTATGTGATAATACAAAGTATTGACAATAGCAAAAACAATATCAAGGAACCAGAACAGAGGAAGGATTTATTCTAACAGTTATTAAAAGTAATAGGTGAAAAGGCTATGATAACTAAAACAGGGGGTATTGACATAAAGATAGATAACTAGACCAATGGAACAGAATAAAGAGTCTAAAAAACCGCAAACCTAAGCATCTGCCTTACATTGCAAGGGGAACAGAGAGGTCTTTTTAATCAATGGATAATTTGGATAGCCAAATGGGGAAAAAAAAAAAAAACTTTACTCATGCTTCATGCCTTTAATTTCAGGTGGGTTGAAGACCTAAATGTGAAATGCAAGACAATAACATTTCTGGAAGATAACAGAAGAGGCATCTTCACATCCTTGAAGTAGAGAAAGAATTCTTAAATAGGACACAAAAAATACATAAACAGAAAGCATGATATATTGGATCATATTATAAACCAAAATTACTTAATTTTCATCAAATGACACTTTTAGGATAATAAAAAAGCAACAGAGTGGAAAAAGAGGATACCTGTAACACATTGAACTGATAAAGAGGTCATATCTAAAATATTCAGAGAATGTGTACAATTCAATAAAAGACAACCCAATAGAAAAATATTCAATTGGCACTTCAAAAAATATTCAAATGGCCAATAAACTTAAAAAAATTGCTCAAAATCTTAAGGAGTCAGAGAAATATATACTAAAGCCAAAATGAGATATTGCTATACAGCTGCCAGAATGTCTAAAATTAAAGCACAAACAATGTCAAGTATTGGCAAGGATTTGAGCAACTGGAAGTCTCATACATTGCTGCTTTGAGTACAAATTGGTTATCATCTACTAAACTGAAAGTCGCATCCATCTCATGATCCATCAATTTCACACCTAAGTATTTACCCAGCAGAAATTTTTAGGGTATATACTAAAAAATAGTTACAAGAACATTCATAGCATAATATAATAGTTCCCAAATGGAAACAACCCAAACTCCATCAGTTATGCAATGGATAGATAAATTGTATTTTATTAATGTGACTAAATACTATAAAGCAATGAAAATGAAAAATATGCAACTAGATTCAACAAAATAGATGAATATCATAACAAAATTCTCAGAAAAAGAGCCAGATACAAAACAATGCATACATGATTCCATTTATATAGAGTTGAAAAACAGGCAAGCTATTCTGTACTGTTAGCAGTTAATATAGTCTTAACGTTGGCTAAGTGAAACTGGGTGGTAATTTGAATGGTGCATGAGAACATGGTGGTAATATTCAATTCTTGAGCAGAGTAGTTATTGCATTGGTTCAATTTATGCTTATAAATTGTGTGCTTTTCTCTAAGAAAAATTATAAATAAATGGATTAAAATCTAAATGCATAAAATAAATTATTTGAGGGAATAACTATAATTTTAAGGCATGGGGGACTCTCTTAAGCAAAAAAGGTACTCAGAAGTCATAAAGGAAATTGAAAGCATATTTTACTAATAAAAATTAAACTTTTTATTAGTATGAGTTTGTTAAAATCTCTATGAACAAATCCAAAGGAAATATATTAGACCAGGGAAAGTATTTACAATATATAAAATTAAGTTTTAATATGTCTGATGGTTACAAATCACAAAAATTTTTACAAATTATTTTTAAAAAGACACAGAGCCTAATAGAAAAATGGGCAATGAATGACAGTAATTCATAAAAGAGATATTTAAAAAGACCAATAAGCAAGGGACGTTTCTTGACTTCACTGAGAGGAAAATGCAAATTAAAGGATTATTGATGTGGGGACCAGATGTAGCTCAAGCAGTTGAGCTCCCACTTCCCATATGGGAGGTCCTGGGTTCGATTCCCAGTGCCTCCTAAAGAAGACAAACAAACAACGAGCAGACAATGAGCCAAAAAAACCCAAGACAATGAGCAAATAATGAGCAGACTACAAGTACAAA
Source organism: Cabassous unicinctus (assembly GCA_029593785.1). Taxonomy (NCBI): domain Eukaryota; kingdom Metazoa; phylum Chordata; class Mammalia; order Cingulata; family Chlamyphoridae; genus Cabassous; species Cabassous unicinctus. The sequence continues at coordinate 55,296 of JAQZBX010004609.1, read as the reverse complement.
CAATGAGATGAGGGAGCCATTGAGGGGGAAGGGATAAAGGGCGATTAATGCATCATCATCACCTATCAGACTTATTTTGAAATAAAGAAAAACCAATACAATTATAATATTCAGTGCTAGCAAATTCAAGGAGAAAGAAAATTATCGTACTGGTCATTGCTGGCCCAGGTATAATTTCAATATCATTTGGATTTTAATCTCTTAATATTTATTAAAAATAGCAATACACTAACCCTTTGATCTTGCAACCCCATATTTGATAATTCATTCTACAGAAATAAAATCATAAGGATACATATTCAAGAATGTTTATTTCAGCAACACTCTTGCTTTGAGCATAAATTGGTGCCATCACTTTAAGATTGTTTAGCTTTTGTGGTAGGCTGAATTATGTACCCCAGAAATAAAACATGTTCTTAATCTTAATCCCATTCCTGTGGGTGTGAACAACTATGATAGGTTGAATTATGTAGCCCAGAAAAACATGTTCTTATTCTTAATCCATTCCTATGCGTATGAATACATTATAAACAGGAACTTTGGAAGATGTTATTTTTAGTTAAGGTGTAGCCAAGTATTTCAGGATGGTCTTAATCCTTTTACTGAGGCTCTATAGAGAGCAAGCTGTGGGAGGAAGCAGAAGTCAGAAGTCAGCAGGAACCTAGAAGAAAAAGGAGAGAACATTGCCATGTGATAGGAAAGCCAAAGAACCCAAAGATTGCTGGCCAGCCAGAAGATACTTAACTCTAGGAAGAAGCAAGCTTTCTAGTCTCTGAAAACGTGAGCCAATAAATTCCTGGTTTTAAACCAACCCATTGTGTGGTGTTTGTCATTGCAGATAGGAAACTAAGACAGCATTATCTAGTAAATTTGAATATTATGTATCTAACATATTGGGGGAAATCCTGAAATAGCCTAGACACACACACACACACACACACACACACACACACACACATGAATAAACCTGCCTATGGAATATTATGTCATTATTAAACAAATATGTTAATATCTGAATGGCCATTATCAGGGATACAGAGTTCAGAAAAAAGCAAATTTCAGAGTTATGATGAGTATAAACTTGTTTTGTTGGGGTTTTCTTAAGTCAAACACAAGACAAAAATCAAAATGCTTATATGTATATATATGATTTTAAGTATTCATGAGCAGAGAAAAATGTGTTGAAGAAAACACATCAGGCTGTTAGCATGTTTCCTAGGACAACAGACAGAGAATTCAAGGAAAGAGAAAATTGTTCATTTTTTTCATTGCATGCCTTGTATTGTTTCCTAAATTAAAATGAGTATGCAATACTTATGTAATTATAAAAAAAATTCAGTGGAAAATGAATAAAATTTAAAATAGCACAATAAAAATTAATGTGACTAAAAATAATTTAGTTGAACAAAATGACTGCAATGTTCCATGCTCTGACAAGACATCTTATGACTAAAGCTTGACTGAGAACTAAAACTTCACTCAGAATTAAATCCTGAAGAAGCAGTTAGTCCTTTTATTAGTCTCTACAGAGGATCTGACCAAAAAGCAAAGATTCCTCAGGATAGTGTTTTGTTTTATTTTGGTTTTCCTCTGAATTTTTTATATCTTTATGTTTGATTTTGTGGACATGTGGAATTGATAGATTTTATCATCTAGAGAAAAACACAGCATATTTAGAAGGGCTATTTTCATAGCTGTTGAATTTTGGGGGGGATAGTTTTACTCCCTGTTACATGCACAGTGCTATTTCACATTTTTATAACTGCTTGTTAATAAACATCTTTGAAGTACTTTCTTAATATTTCTCAATCCTTCCTGGGTCCACCCAAAAGACAGCACTTATTCTGAAAGTGTAAAATTTGATGCTCACTTGCTGTGCAATTAAGTCCTGTGGGGATGCATTTGTCGCTCATTTCCTTTTGTCACATGGAGCTGCCTCAGTGTTGGCCTCAGGAATCACATGATGCCTTTGTCTTCAATTTGAATGAGTAACAATTACAGATAGCACCAGAAGCATTTTCTCAATTTTAAAAAAGATGTAGGGGAGTGGATGTGGATCAAGTAGTTGAGTGCCTGCCTCCCACAAGGGAGGTCCCAGGTTCAGTTCCTGGTGCCTCCTAAAAAAGACAAACAATGAGCAGACATTGAGCAAAAACTAACAAGCAGGGAGCTGATGTGGATCAAGCAGTTGAGTGCCCACCTCCCACATGGGAGGTCCCAGGTTTGATTTCCAGTGCCTCCTAAAGAAACAAAAAGGACAATGAGTAGATAATGAGCAAATACAAAGAGCAAAAATGAGCATAAACAACAAGCAAATAGATGAGGGAGCCACCTTGGGGGGAGGAGATGTATTCTACATGTTAATCTATATTTGTTTACTTTAACAGGACAGTTAACCATAAATTTGATGTATATCCTTGTGGGTTTTTTATTTGTTTATTTCATTCTTTGGGCAGCCAAAAGATAGCATTACAAACTGAGAGTGATGTTAAGTTTCTTCATTGTGTCAATCATAGGTAAGCAAATTTTCTAGAAAATGATATGAATCTGAATTACTTGAATAACTGTATCGCAAACTATTTTTAACACATGTATATTAAGAGTTAGAAACTTCTGTTATGTTTCATTACTTTAATTCTTCCTTGAACATGTGTTTCTATATAAGTTAAATGAGGTTCAATAAATGAGGTACTGGTAGTTTTGTTTTCTTTTAGGTTATATTACTATTGTCATTATCTCCAAGTTTGATAGCAGGAAGCAGTCTTTCATTAATTGAGAAATTAGCAGTTTATAATGTGCTGAAAATGTATTATTTCACTTTTGCTTGTTCTCTATTTTTCAAAAGGGTTCACATTTAGATTATGATCTTCAGAACTATTGTTTTATATGTGTTGTGTTTTCTTTAGAGAGTTGAATTTTACTGATCCATTTTAAGTAATAGATAATAAATAAATATACATTTTTATTTATTTAAATCATTAGTGGATTTGGATTTACCAACGGCACTCATTTGCAAAACTATTGTTTAGGGTTAAGGAATCAAAGTGTGGTAACAAAACAAAGCCAAAACTGTATATTAGATGCACATTGAATGATATTTCACCAACTAAGCTACTCATGCACTGCTCAGGTTTTAAACACAGAATGCATGAAAATTGCAAATACTTTTAAAAATTCCTAAGAATACAATTTTTTTTTTAAATCTACAATTCTTCCATTGACTTCATACTCATTTTTCATTGTCTTTCTTTTCTATTGTTTAAATGTAGTTCTGAAATATGTCTAGATTTTGGCAGGCTGGTTATTTTCTCTTATACAAACAGATTTTAGCACTGTCCATATTTAAATTCTGTGTTTTTGCTAATGGTTTTTACCTTGAAATTTACTGTCATCAAATTGTTGGCATTTTGCTTCCCACACTTTTCCAAGTTGAAAAATGCAGTTCTGTGGTCTGATCTTTTATTGTAATTGGTTTATTAATAACCAGTGGTGTTACATGGAATATCATTGCATGTGAGCTTGAGAGCAAACATGAAGGTTTGGTGTATACTTAAAGCATTTCTAAAGTATGGATCTGTGCTTGCTGTGTCATGGGAATGCTTGCCATGATAGTTTCCCTTTCAGGGACTATGCCATATAATCAATCTGTTGGCAATTTGCATATGCCCAAATAATTAGATTTGTATATCACATTATCAGATTAAAATGCTGAAGTAATTCTTTAAAGGGTGGCTTTAAAGTAATTCTGCAAAGAAGCCGTGGTTTAAACATAATACCAATAATGCAAGAACAAATGGGAAAAAAAGGCAAATCTGACACTACCCAACTTTGAAAAGGAGGTATTTCATCACCTATATTATGTGCTAATTGTATCTGTGTGTACCCCAGGTAAACATATTCTTAAACTTAATCCATTCCTGTGGGTGTGGACCCACTGGAAGTAGGACCTTTTGATGAGGTTATTTCAGTTACAGTGTGGCCCGCCTCAATCATATTGGGTCTTAATCTTATTACTGGAATCCTTTGTAAGCAGAATGAAATTCAGACAGAGAAAGAGAAAGCCATAGAGGAGTAGCCAGAAGCTGAACATTAAGAGAACTCAGAGGAGAGGGAAGAGACCAGGAGATGCCACCATGTGCCTTGCTATGTGACAAGCTAAGCACCAAGGATCACTGGCAGGCAGCCCTGGAATGCCAGTTTCAGGAGAAATCATCACCTTGGTGATGCCTTGATTTGGATTTGGACTGTGTCCTCAAAACTCTAAACTATTAAATTCCCATTGTTTAAGCAGACCCACTGCATGGTATTGGCTAAAGCAGCAAGGAAACTAAAACTCTTCTAATAATGAAACTCTCCGAGGAAATAATTGAAATAATTAAGAAAACTATTTGGATATGGTTTTAACAAATCATTGACAATGCACTTTTCCTTAAATATCAATTGTACCTTGAGATAGTAACTATTGATAAAATGTGTATAGAAAATTTGTAAATAAAGATACGTCTATTGGGCGTGGTGCATGCCCTGAGTTTATTGATGAGTTATACAAATGAAAATATTTGGATACCAGGTCCTAGGGAACTATGCCTGCTGGTTTACTGTCTGCCTTCCATCCTGGATCAGGGAACATCCAATGGACAAGACTTCCCAGGCAGTACAATTATATCCACTACATCTGAGAAATTCAATCAAATATTTTTAATAATTAATTCAATATTTTAAACCATTCACAGTATAGTTCGATTTAGATCCTGCCATCAAGGAGCTCACTGTCTGCTAATAATTGATTAATCATGAATTGTGAAAATGTTTTAATGCTTGCATATAATACATGCATTGGTAAGGTAAAATGTTGTTGACAGTAAGGTCTTAAAGTAGATCAGTTTCAGGCATCCACTTTACGCAAATCAAACTATCATCTTAAAATAGTTTCCCAGATATGGTTTTATATTTTGATCTTATTTCCAGTTCCACCAATTCTGCTTTTGCTTTCCTCTCCCTAGATTTCTGTAGGTTATCTGTTCTTTAGTCTGCTCAACAGCCATGCTCTAGGCAGCCCTCTTCAATATAGATAAACTTCTTAAATACAGCTTTACAATGAAGTATCACTGCAGCAATGAAATGGATCAAGGTTGACAGACTGTATGTTCTGAAAGGTAAAGGTTGTTCTGGGAAAAAACTTGCCATTAAATGAAAGAAACAACAATTGAAAAAGGAAAAAAGAAAGGCGTCCATCATTTTTGTTCATCTGTAGTATATTTTGAATTAAATGTACTATACAACAGTACAAAATATCAATAAAAAACCAGGTATCTGGAAATATAAAAAGAAACTAGGTCACAATATATTATAAGTCTAAATTCAAAGACATGGGATATTTAAGCATGCTGACCTCCACTATTACAAAAAAAAGCATGAAGGAGACATTTAAAGAGAAAGGAAAATGAATGCTGAGTCCCTTTAAATGGAAAAATGATAGTGTAACAACAGAACAATTTGAATGACTACTTTAAAATATGGTTATTTATCTGATGCATTTTCTGATCCAAAAAGGACTTAGAAATTAGATGAATAAAGACATTTACACTATTCCATAGAAACACATAAATAATTCAGATATTTGAATTATATGACATAAAAAAGTTTGAGTTAGAGAGACAGGACATAAACCCCTAACACATTACCAGAATATTCATCTTAAAGATATTGACATCATTGTTTATGAAGCTGATTTTCTGAAATTTTCAGGATTCTGAAGACTTCTTTTGGGTCTCCAAATTATTTATATTGTTCCTTCATCTGCCAACAATAGCAGCTAACTTATTATTCTTTCTTTTAATAACTAGATAAAGTGCCTTTTGGAATAATATTTAACTGATACAATTTATGATCTACTGTGAAGTCATTTCCAGTCATTTCAAAAGCTTTAACAGGCTAACTTATAAAATTCTTCAAGTCTTGGGCAAGAACACCATGTGTGTCAAAGTTCTTATTTCTTCCCATCTCTGGCTTCAAAAAGTTTAAGAATGATGTGAATGAATACAATTCAGCATGACTAGAGTAATATTCACCTCTGAGTCAGTTTAGGTTCATTGGATTAAGTTCACAATAATGCAGCAAGCACCAGAGTTCCAGATCTTAATCTAATACTCGTTAGTGACATTACACTTTATTGTCTTGCTTCAGCTCCGCATACAATTAAGTCATGGGCAATTTTGCTGTATTTGTTTTCTAAACATAACATATTCTCTGGAAACCCAGACCTCACAAAGACCCTTGTCTAAATAAAATATATTTTCTACCTAATGCAGACTACCCTTTAACGGCAAAAGACCACAGACTACACACTTTTTTAATGGAATTTTTAAAAAAATTGTATATTACTCATGCCCCAGAAAGACAGACTCACCTATTTCAAGCACTATGTGTAGGTTTTGGTATTACAAAATCATCAGTACTAGTTTGGAAAGATGCTCACCAAACCAAATGGGTAAGAAACAGATGGAGAAATTGAACTCAGGTGCCAAAAAACCCAGGAAATCAGAAGATGGGAGTAATCGTAAGCAGGTCCAGAGGAAAAAACAGAGATTACTGGTGTTCAACTTGCATATGGTTTGCAGTCCCTGATCCAGCTGTTCTCAACTCTCCACAAAAAAATCTGTGAAAGCAGAGGAAAATCATGAAAGTCAGAATACTATAGACTCATTGACAGAATCTATGAAGAATTTTCATATATTAAAAAGCTAAGGGAATTGGACTGAAAATTGCAATTGTTATTCCAACCCTATTTTGTCTACCCAATTAAAAATAATGTTTTCTTCTCACTATATTTTCCCTGCTTCAGAAATAAATCTGCATCAATCAGGAAACTAAGCACTGTCCTTCTACTACCTGGGTTCCATATTTTGAGGTTCCTCTTGCCTCCCCAGAACCCAATGACTACTACTACCATCACGATCTCTCCTTGTGCATCAATTTGGAGACTACAAAATATATAGAGAAAACAACTGGTGAAGAATGTGTTCATACATGTCTTTGTGTTAGGGAGCAATTGTCTAGTGATGTTGCACAATATCCTAGAAGGTATATTCCCTACAAATGAAGTGCTAAAGAGAGATAGTAATGAGAAAAAACTGAGAACAGTGCATATTGTAGTTCTGAAAGCATTTTACCTATTCAGAGTGCTATACAATTAGGCACTAGGTACCGGATTCCTATCTCAGATCAGCAGCTATTGGATATTAAGATAAGAATTATGTGCAATCTGCTTTCTGGTTGTAACCCTCTGGAAGGAACTGCTCACAGTGTGCGAGACTATAGAGGTTAGGATCATTCAAAATCCAATTAATGGAATTTGGGACCTCCAAATGAGATGGTAAGAAGCATATTTTTCCAATAGGACATTAACTGGGGTTACTCAAGTCACATTAAAGAAACCCAGTCCTGGAGTAAATTTTTTTTTTAAATCCATGGAACTGCACAGCACAAACACTGAATACTAAATTAAACCATGGACTATAGTTAACAGTACAATTGCAAAAATGTGCTTTCATGAATTGTAGCAAACATATCACACCAATGCAAAGCGTTAATAAGAAGGTGGTTCATGGGGATCCTGTATTTTATGCATGATTGCTCCGTAAACTGACAACTTCTCTAATAAAAACAAACGATAAATTTAAAATTTTTTAAATGTTAAAATTAAAAAAAGATACACAGTTCCATATAAACGTTGTACATATTGGCAGCTTTCTAACACCAACAGAGAATGATATCTTCCATACATGGGATCCTTCCTCACCTCTCTTACTAGGTCAGGGTTGGTGTTCTGAGGAAGCAAATAAGGCAGCAGTTCCACATTTTTATTTTAAAATGTCTGATTGCCACAAAAGGTCATAGCTCATTTATTCTTCTATCTTTGCTTGAAATAAAAGGTGAATGTAGGGGGTGAGATTATGGAGACAGGGTGGAAGGCTAAGTTCTGCTTGCCTTCACCCTGAGCAATATCATTAATTTCTCTGAGTGGTTTGTAAATGGGCTCTGAAAACAATTTTAACTGTGCTGGATAACAGCGGCCTCAACGGATTAAGGATTGACTTTGTTATCCCATTAACTTGAAAGGGCAATACTCACCTGATGTGCACACTTTAAGATGTTAGCTAGAACACCAGACAAACCTAAAATTCCCCTTCATATTTCACAGTCATCCCTTGAAAAAGTAACATGTGTGAGGCTCCTAGAGCCTTTGCTTTGCATCAACTTTTGGTTTTTCCTGGTGGCTCAAGACTCTATGCCCAGCGACCTTCTCGTTGGGCAGGTCCATTGATGTGGCTCACTCCTCTTTGGGCCACTTACCTAGCCTTGACTCTCAAATTCAGTTGCCCAATCTCCTTGCTGACTTTGCTCTACAGCATCATCTGTCCTGTGGAAGCCCAAACCCTAATATGATCTGTCTTTCCATGCAAATACTATTGTTAGACTTGACAACTTGAGTTGTTCTTGGGACTTTATGTAGTCAAATACACAAAGACTAAACAAGTTGATAAAAATCATGCAGTTTGAAGCTTTGTTTTGTTTTTTAATTTCTTAGGCTTTGCTTGATTTGCACATAGAGAAATCTGATGTCAATGGGAACCAAGGCTAAAGTGAAGACAGCACTGAGCCCTCTTTTTAGGGTGCATAAAAATGTAAGCAGATGTAATTAGGAGACCACAAAAATTCTGCTAGGAGCATAAACAGATAATGGGTCATTAAAATAATTGTTATCAGGTTCTCCTATTGCCTGAAATATTCCATGCTAATTTATTCGGAAGTACTTGAGACTTTTTTTAAAAAAAAAAAATCTTTTACTGCTGTATAAATGTGGTGTGCATTTCTCCACTGCATATTGAGAGGATTTTCAGTTGAGGTGTTACTGCCTGCATCTGAGTTTAAATCTTCGTACTTAAATCCTCACATCTGGAGAAGTTTAGGATTAGAGGACCTGTCTTTTAACTGCTGTCCAACCACCCTCATTGCACATTTTATGTCAATACTATTTGTGGTTTTTCTCTTGCTTTCCCCAACAATACACATAACTCAAGTAAAGAGTAGGTATGAAAAAGTGTAAGTAGGCTCTTGAAGTTTTATCTTAAAATAAAATTTCTAGATCTATGCTTATATTAAGTTTCACAGTTTATGTGTGGTGAATTCACTATTCTATCCATCTTGATGCTGAATTGATGTTTTTGTTTGTTTTATATGAGTGGTCTTTCTAATCTCACTAAGTGGGAACAAAGTTTACAATTGTAAAGCCATTTTACTTTGATTTAGCACTTTTCTAAGACCAAGTTTCACACATCAAGGCCTGAACTTTGACAGCAGCAATATTTTCAAAAAGGTGTTTTTCCTCCCACATTTAAGAGAAAAGGACTAAGACCTTTTCTGACTGGATTCCTTTTTTCTCCTCTTAAAGATAAACACTGAGAGTGTGGAAGGTTGAAAGGATCAAGAGTTGGCAGAGCTGTTTTGTTCAGCAGTGACTGCTGAGCCTAAAAGCCCGAGGTTATGCAGATGGGATGCAATCTGTATTCCTGGTGTTTTTCTATTGTTAAATCAATTCCCATTCTTTGAAAGAAAAAATTAACTAAGAATCTCTGTGGGGCACTGAGGATGAAACATTCGACTAAGACAGGGGTTCATAACCTTTTTGTTCCATGGACCCCTTTGCCAGTCGGATGAAAACCACAGACCCCTGAATAAGTCCCCACTATACTGTGTGTTATTTAATAAATATATCACACCCACACCAACAAGTCCCCACAAGAATAATGTTTTTTTGAATTTCAACTCAAGCTCATAGACCCCTGGTTTAGGACCCCTGGACTAGGAGTTAGAAAAGCTTGGACAAGCCATAATCACTCTGAACCTCACTTCTCACGTAAAAATAATATCAAAAGCTACCATTAACTGAACAACTAGAATGTGTTAAATCCTTCCCATTATTATCTTTAAATCTCACAATGACCCATCATGTATTTTATTGAGTTTCTTAAAGAATTAATTTAGTCAAATTTATATGCTAATGCCTCCATGCTACTTCATGTTGCTGTGAAAATCAATAGGACCATGCATTTAAAAACCATTTGAAAATTGAAGTTACTATTCCAAGTGGGAAAGACTCTTGGCTACCATTCTTGAAATCAATTTCATGACTATTTTTCACATCAGTTGCTCTCAGAGCAAAAAGAAATTGTGTACAGATTATAAATCTTAAGCAATAGTCAAAATAAAAACATATCATTGTACATTGTCTTTTGGGGGTCCAGAGGATTTAGTGTGGTGGTTTGATGTATGTACCCCAGAAAAACATGTTCTTAAATCTAATCCTTTCCTGTGAGTGGACTTTTTGATGAGACTACTTCAGTTAAGGTATGACCCACCTCATTCAGGATGGATCTTAATCCTATTACTGGAGTCCTTTATAAGAGAATGAAATTCAGACAAAGAGTTAAAGCTACAGAAGCAAGAAGCTAAAATCAACAAAACCCAGAAAAGAAGGGAGAGACCAGCAGACACTGCTATGTGCCTTGCCATGTGGCAGAGGAGCCAAGGATCCCTAGCAGCCAGTCTTCAGGAAGAAAGCATTGCTTTGATGATGCCTTGATTTGGACATTTCATTTTCCTGTCCTCAAAACTGTAAGCTAATAAATTCCCATTGTTTAAGCCAATGTATTTCATGGTATTGGCTTAAGCAGCCGAGGAAACTAAAACATTGGCCTTAAAAGGGAGCCCAGTTTCTACCAGCTGAGAATTTAGTCTCTTTCAGGTTAAGTAAGGGTCCTCCCCATACTCTTTTCCTCCCATTCTCATGCCACCCTTCTTTTTCCCCTCTCCCTGCAGTGAATCAGAGGATAAGGAAAAGTTTATGAGTGGAATATGGAGGAGACTCTGTTTGGAAAGCCACCCTCTAGGTACGTTCTGTTCTCCATTCTTGATACAGCCATTCCCTTCTGGTCTTTGGCTATGCCCTGTCATTTGTTATTGATGCCCATGCACTGCCACTACCTCCAGTAAAAAAAGCCATGTATTTAATACTTTCCTTGTCCCCAACCCAGGTGTCTACAGATTCACTGCCTCTTGTTATCACTTTTACATCCCCCAGCAAACAAGAACTTCTGAGCATTTTCCACTCACATGTAGGCAATTGGACCCACTCTCTACTTAAACACATTGCATGACTTGGGGCACTCATTGAGATGGTGTCTTCCCAAGATCAAATATGAAGGGGGATATAAACTTCTACTTTCAGATGGGCTTGACAGTTTTTAAGAAGACAGAATTAAGGGTAGTGCTTCTCATATGTTAATGTACATATGAATCACTTAGAAACTCATTAAAATGCAGATTCTTATTTAGTATGTCTGGGTTGGAGCCCTAAATTCTGTTATGAGAAGCAAGGATCTTATTAAATTCGAGAACATTTAGAGACTGATTGGAAGGCAGATTCAATGTAGAGGAAAGAGTTTGGATAACTTACCTTTGTCGAAACTGGCCTCCCTGACTCTCTCAGACTATTGTAACTGTCTTCCACAAGAATCCCCAAGTTCTTCCTATTTACTTTCCAGGAAACATATATCACCCTGTTGTAATTCTTCTCTTTTCCCTGTAATTCTCTGAAACAACTCTGTACCTATGTTTACTTCTTTTGGAACTGCTTTTGCCTGACCCTGTGAGACAGAGTAGAATTCAATAAATGTATGATGAATGACTTTTTCTCTCAATGTAGAAAACTTAACACAATCATTACCAAACCTCAGAGAATTATAAGTAAAACACAAATTTTCATCAGCTTGTTTTCTCTCATTTAAAAAATAGACTGGACAGCCTAGTCATTTTTTCTTTCTGGTTACTGGGTTTTGAAAAAAGAAGAAAGAAATTCATACATAATACATAAAACAAAAAAGATTATCAAGGTTTAACTTCCCCTACCCCCATCCTTGCCCCATAATAACCACTAGCTAAGGGTTGAAAAACTAAAACTAAAATATATTAATCTAAGACTGAATTTTGTTATAGCATGTATTTATAAGATACTGTAATTCATTTCAATAGTTTACATTCTTACTGTTTCCTTAAAAAGACGAAAAGAAGTATAACAAAATGGAAAATTTAATGCTTCTACAAATACAGCCTTTTTCAAAATATAAAAAATAATTATTATATTATGATGTTTGTACATTATTCAAGCAGCAGTTGACAAGGTTATAAGTGAAGTTAGAGAGGAAGAGCTGACCCAAGTGACAGGGATAAATTTCCAAACATGCTTAGATCATGGTTTTAATGTATGAATAGCATTATTATCTTTCAACTATTATTTTCCAACTTAATATAAGTTCCCTTTTGAAGGTTCCCTGCATGCTACATTTAATTTTAAGGTCTACTCTGAAATGAAATATAACATTCTCTTTGTTTTATGTAGAAATGTCAATGATTTTCTCTTAAATTAGCCAAGAAAGGATAACTTACCAAATTTCAAACTTATTTGAATTGTTTTTAAGTGATTCCAGGCAATACATACTTACTGATACATAAAACTTGGGAAAGTTTTATCTTCAAATGATAATCTCGAAGAAAAAAAAATAGTTTGTAAATGACTGACTATCAGGGGTGGTAATGGAAAATATCTTGTCACTTAATTATGGGTTTATATGCCACAAACAGTATAATAATACTTTTTACTTGACTGCTTTTAGATTCTAAGCAATCAAACAACTTCACAAGCATTAAATTCACTATCTCTTTGAAGTAAGAAATTTTTTTCTGGATGTCATTTCGAGATAGATAAAAATTGAGCCATAAGTAAATGCTTTCCTGGAGGCACGTACGGTACCATCCATGCCAGAGCAGTTCTGAAAATGGGAATCATAATTCCTCCCAATCTTTTGCTTTTTCTCTCTAGAACTGTTAGTTGTAATAAAACATACTGAAATGTTTTCCTTCAATGATACTCCTGGTCTGCTCTTGTATTTTTATTAATATTTTTACTTTATTTCATTTATTATTGTGAGGATGAAACAATTAAGGCATCTCTTTTTCTGCCTTTCAATGTTATTTTCAGCAACAGATTATTTTCTGTTTTTTGACAGAATTCTGGAAACCATCTACTCATTCATGTTTTATGTGGTCAGACCACTCTGGGGAACTAAAGACCATCATTACTGTTTGTTTAGTGTTTACATTTTGTTTACCAAGACTTTCATGTGAGCAGCTACTTTGGGATATGTATCTCAGATAATTATGGCAGGAAAATAATAAAGGGAAATCTGAATGATGCAAGCTTAGACTCTGGAATTCTAAATTTTGCCTTCCAGCAAACAAAAGTATTTTTTCTACATTCACTTATTTCTCCACACTATCTTTTTAGTGTAGAACAATTTTTTTCCGAGAGACAAAAACCAAATGTATGCATTCAGCCCTTATAAACTTTACTCATTGATTTCACAGGTTGTGAACGTGTTTTGCCTGAAGGCTCAGTTATACTATTTTTCAGATTTCACTTGTTTATATCTCCCATTATTTTTTTAAATTTATATGGACAAAGATGCTGTGGCTATGTTTTGAAATCCTTCGACAGTTCTCCCATTAAAGTTATCTATTCTGTTTGTGACATGATGGCTTAGCAGGACCCAGCAGGCCATTAGGAAAATAAGCAAATTCTTATCTGGAAGTCATTAACTAGAATCACTCATTCTCTTTTCCCTCTTGCCTGGAAGTTTGTTCTTTCCTCATCCTGGAAAAATATTTTGATAGAGAATTAAGTGCTGGTGAAAGGTGAATATGTGGCAGATGGCCTGGAAGGGGGAGGGGGCTAAAACTACATTTGTCTACATAATCTCTGGGGGAGTAGTTAGCAAAGACAAGGTCAGTAACTAGTTGCTGGCATGGTTGCAGCCCTATGCTTAAATTTTGACATAGAAAGAGCAGGTCTATAGCCAATCAATTCTACCTCGCTGATAGGGTTTCTAATTCATGTCAGCTAATAGATAGCTTTGGGTAACAGAGTTTTAAATTGCAGTTCTTGATGATAATTCATGGAAATCACCTAGTACTGCAAAGTAAAACTGTTAGCCATTACCAATCCCATGGGTCATCTAAACTCAATAAATTATCTAAACCTTACATTCTCAGCTCCAATACCAAGTTTTTGATCCAAGATCATTAAGCCTGAGTAAGGTAAAAGCTGGAGAAGATTAGCTCAGCCAGATTCCCTGCTGATGTCCATGCTACATACATGAGCAGAGTTTGAGGGCTCTTAGAGTGGTTCTAGCAGGAGGTAGGATGTGCTTTTCTTTGGAAAATCATGCCATGTTTGTAACATTATAGAAGTATGTGCACATGAAATTAATCACCATAACCCTTCATTTTGTCCCAAAACTGTCACTTATAATTAAATTGTGATATGCATACCCTTTTCATCTCCATATGTCACAGCGTGTGGTTCTTTTGTTTAACTATCTTATACAGAACAAACATGAAGTAATATTAGCTCTATCTCTCAATTCCAAGTTAGCACACCACTCCTGACATGCAATGAATGAGTTTAGAAACTAAGTTAGCATCATAATATAAATTGTTTACTAATTCACTGGATTGCAAGGGCATCATCTTTTAGAACCCCTATTATTTCATTTGTGTCAACAAGGATGGATTGATAGTTTGAGGTCATTTAGTCAATGGGCCCAGTACTCTGTGATGTTTTCCTGGAACATTTATAGTATCTGAGCACACTATTGAGTGGAATGGAACTTCCACCAGCCCCCTCAGAGATTCTGTCCCTATGCCCAGATTGTGCTAAGCTCCAGGGAGAAGGTATGCAAAACCAGAGCCAGCAACCACACTGGCTGATAGTTCCCCCCACATCTCCAGCTAAAAGACAAGTGAACTGGACAGTTTTTAGAGGACCTTTTACTCTCCTTCCTGAAAATGTCTTGGAACATGCATCATTGCTGACCTATACTATCCTCTGGGGTTGAGAAGGCCAGCAGTGTGAGGGTTTACAGTAGTTTGTATTCAGTCCTATGCATCAGCTAAATGAAGAATTATGTGTCATTGAAATAAAAAGCAGTATCATTGAAATAAAATTACAGAAAATATAATAAAATTGTACTTGATACTTATAAATGCACTCTAAATATTTATTCTCAAACCTGAATAATATAAAGATTCCTTTTAAAGGGAAAAGTTCCGCCATAGACCAGAGAAAAGGGAGTCAATGAATCCAAGTCTGAGACTCCCAGACTTAAGAAAATTTCTTTTGGGTGCAAATTATCAAAGAAATAAATATTTTGGCTCTATATAAATAATAAAACAAAGCTTCTGAAAGGTTAAGATCAAAAGAAAAGCAGGGGAAAACCATATAGATCTAGGAGATCCCTAAAGCAGAGTTCTAGTCTGAATATCAGTATAAATAACCTTGCAACATAGTATGAATACAGAAATTATTTAGTAAATTGCTGAAAGAACCCACACATTTTCTAAAAATGCTTAATTTAAAATAAGTAGTGCCATACATCCTGAGTTAATATGGCTCATTCTATTTTTCTACTAACTCAGTAGTATACATAGTTTATAATAACCTATCAAAGTAATAATTATGACATAGTCTAATATCATAATTTGGTTGGAGATCAGTGGGGGCAAATTACTAGATTATCCATGTACAGGAAATGGTCACTGGGCTACAGCCAAATAGCATTAGGGCAAAAAAATTGTAAGGTCAGAGCCCAAATGATGACTTTTTTGGAAAGACTGTATCCAAGTGGATACATGGAAGGAAAGTCAGTGACTCTTTAGTTTAATAACAATAATGAGGAATTCATCATCCAACTTCTTGCTGAGCTCACTGCATAAATGCACCCATGGGATGAACATAAGATAATGGTGAAAGGCTCTTGAAATCCCCCAAACTGTCCTCATTTAGAGTAACAAACGCAGAGACCCTGAAATCCATATAATTGCTTTCTAAAGTACAGGGTGAATAAGATAGGGTTTATTATTTGGAGGCTTATATTTTCCTCCAACAAGCCTCAGGCTTTGGAGAGGAAATTCAGAGTCTTTTTTTTGTTTACAGAGGTAGTAAGGATAGAAATAAAAGGGGATTGAGCTACCCTTCTTCCTCAATTCTGTACAGACTAAAATTTAGTGGCCAAACATACCAGAGCTACACGCTATTATTGCCATACTAAAGAAAGAAAAAGATCAGTTGGTTAGGCTAATAAAACTGCTATCAGAAATGAACCCTTGTGGCTTAGTTCTGTTGTCACTAGAAACTAATTCTCTAATTCTCGCAGCTTTTTTAAGCTCTGACTGTCTATCACAGAAGAGACAAGGTATGCTGGTATCACTGTAAATACATCAATGTATTTCCTTACACATATGCCGATTCTATGTGCACATTAAGTACAAAAGTATTTGAAAACTGCTGTTAATCACAATAGCCATATTTTACTGAGTGCTTCCAATGGACCAGGTGTTATGCTAAGAGCTTTATATACCTCATCTCAATTAATTCTTACACAAAATCCAGGAATAGGTATAAAAGCAAATATGTTGTGAATATTCTCGCTGTCCTGATTTTGTGATAATCAGGGTAGGCTAAACATTCACTATATTAGAAACCATGCATGTGTCCCCAGACCTAGCTTTTCTCCCTAGGTCTGGGTTTTAGAATGCTGGTGATAAACCAAGCCTGATTTATTATATGACCATCCTGTATGGGAAATGACTGTACATCTAGGTATCTTTGGTCAACCTTAAGAGATACAGCAGGGGGCTGGATGTGGCTCAAATGGTTGGCCGTCTGTTTCCCATATGGAGGGACCTGGGCTCAATCCCTGGGACCTCCCAGTAAAAATTTTAAAAAAGAAAAATATAGAGGGTGTGTGGGTTGCAAGGCCCCACAAACGGGTGAGCCCCCAGGCCCCACGCACGGGTGCACCGTCAGGCCCTGCCGAGCCACACAGCTAGATGATGACATAACAGGAGAGTGACACAAGGGAGAGCCAAGACGAGACATTTTGAAAAAACAGGAACTAAGATGGCACAGGCGGTAGGACACCTCTGTCCCACATCGGAGGTCCCGAGGATCAAATCCCAGTGGAGACAGGAGGAGAAGGATGAGAAGAGAGGGCAGGAAAGAGACACAGAGAATTGCCCAGTGAATGGACAAAATGGGGGGGGGGGGG
>JAQZBX010004609.1:0-37971 GCA_029593785.1 Cabassous unicinctus | reverse complement strand
TTTATAGCCACTCAAGATTAGGTGATATATTTCAAAAGTTTATTTATTCATAGGTTAATATAGGTTATAACTTTTAAATCTAGATGATTTAAATATTTGGTGTTTCAAGTCCAGTTATAGCTGGGCCACTTTAGCTACATTATTATTTTAAAAATCCAGCAAATGTAATTTTCCATTTTTCTGAGCTACTGATAATCATATGGACAGTTTTCACATGAATGGTATAAAAACGCATGAGATGAATAATAGAGCTGTAAATAAGCATATACTTAACAAACATATTGTGTTATTACAAGTGGAAATAATGTTCAGAGGACAAACTCCTTTTCCTGCTTAATCATCAGAACTTAGATGTCAGAGGCATCATGGCTCAGGGTAAGGGTGAAGAGGTAGATACAGGCACACATACACACATACAAACTCACTCACTTCCCAGATCAGTGGGAAACTGGGTGGCAGTATTTCATGGGCAGAATGTTTGTAAAGGGTTGATTAATTGAAAGTCAACAATATCCTTAGGCTACCAAAATCATTGCAGAAATTAATGGTCCCGTGTATTCTTAGAAGCTCAGAATATGGCTGGTTGTGGGCATAAGATTTAAAAGGACTATTAAAATCATCTAATATTAGAGGTTAGTAACAGGATGGATAAGATCTAAAAATAGTACTAATACTGAAATGGTTAAAATGTCTGGGTGAGTTTTAGGAAAATGAAAGAGAAGATAGGGGATTAAATGACAATCATCACCAAGTATTTGTAAGGCTGTATGGTTCTCAAGAACAAAACCAGGACCAATGAGTAATAGTTAATGAGTCAATATCTATTTCAACTCAGAAAGAACTTTCTAGTCATGATTAGTAGTCAACAATGGTAGAGGCCTCCCTAAACTCAAAGCAGAAAAAATGAAAGGTACCTTCAAACGCCTCTGGTCTTGTCCCTTAATTTTAAGATGATGAAGTTGAAGTTTGGCAAGTTAATTGATTTAATGAAGATCAAGGAAATTCATTGTGGAACCGGGGTTATAACTCTTTCCCTGTTGTACACCTAAGTGTTGCTTTTCACTACACTACGCCAACTCCAAAACAGTGAACTTCTTGTTTTTTCATTAATTCAGAATGTGTGTAACTAATCAAACACAGCTCAGTAGGAGACACTAATAATTTTGGACAATAGGTGCCTTGCACAGAGACTGACAAATAATGACTGTTGAATAAATGTTTGCTAAATTGAACAGAACCAAATGATATGAATGGGTTGGTCTGTAGACTTCTGAGATCCTTCCAAATCTCAGACTGATATATTAACTAGGATTCAGAATTGGTTCAGAAACAGAGGCCTGAAAAGGAGACTCCAGGACTGGCAGGGCAGGAGAAAAACCTGAGGAGAGAGAGAGACTGCTCTAGAGCCAGCATGGTGAGTACAAGAGCAAAGCCAAACAGAGACAAAGTCAATGGCTAATTTGGGTTGCTAAAAACGGAAACTTTTTGAAAAAGTGGTTTTTCAACATTGAAAAGTAGTAGGAGGAAGTTATGGGATCTGTTCTGGAAATCAAAACTGTTATATGCAGGAAGGGTTAAATAGAGATATGCTGGAAAGTAGTAGGTTAAAAAAGATTTCTTTCTGCTTTACATGCAGAGCAATTTTTTAAAATTATGTAGCAAAAAACCTAATGGATACAAATGTAATGCTTACAGTTCTAAACTATTGTTTGGGGATAAGACAAATTCTAGTCATTTAAAGCATCTTGCATGATGCTCTTTTTTCATCTTTTATTAAATCTTTTCTGGAGGAAATGCCTATTAGTTAAAACAAAGCTATTATTCCTGGTTAAAAGAATAATATAAACCCAGAGTGATTTTTGTGGCTTTGTTCTCTATTTGAGACAAGAGACTTCAACTTTGTTAGCAAACAATATTGTGCTCAATTAAATTTCCAAATAAATATACATGGGTATGAACTTAAGAAAAAGTACTTTTCAAAATTAAAAAAAAAAAGACACCCCAAAACTCTAAAAACATTTTAGTGGCTCTATAAAATGAAAACCTTTGGGGATTTCTAGCTCCCAAGAATTTTTAAAAATAATGGTTTCCACCACATATCCCTTAGAAAACCTAACAGTCCTACTGAGCCACCTTTCTGCCCATAAGTAAGTTAACAGTGACATCTTGTGGTCAATCTTTATTTTAAAAAAGAAAGTACAGGAATATATACTTTTACTTTACTCTGAAAATATCCAGTTTCTCCTTACACTTCCAAATATTTTTGTGATACCCAATATAATATTCTTTCATTGTTGCTAAAATTCATTGCTTAACGTCACAATATCGTAAGTCATGTTGATAGCACGTGCCCTTGATATGATGTGATGAGAACGACACTTTACTACTGTGGTCTTCCTCCCAAAAACTCATAACACCAGTCTAACCATGAGAAAAACATCAGAAAAATGCAAAATGAGGGACAGTCTATAAATATCCTCACAAGTTCACCTGAAAACAGTCAAAGTCATCAAAATCAAGGAAAGTCTGAGAAGCTGTCACAGACCAGAGGAGGCTAAAGAGACATGAGGACTAAATGTGCTGTGGGATCCTGTTTGGGATCCTGGAACAGAAAAAGGACAACAGAAAAGCTAATAAATCCCAATAAAGTGAGAGGTTTAGTTAATAATAATGTGCCAGTGTTGGTTTCTTAGTGTGACATATATACTGTGATAATGTAAGATGGTAACAATAAGGAAAACTGGGTGAGGGGTATACAGTGCTGGCATTCTGGAAAATCTTTACAATATTTCTGTGAAGTATAACTATTCTAAAATAAAACCTTTATTTAAAAAACAAAAAATACTCTCAAATTATGAAATAGCATTGCCTCCTCCTCCTTCTCATGTTCCTCATCTAAGAACTTTTGCCCTTGCTGTTTTCTTCTGCCTGGAGTCCTATTTTCTGAGATATCTTCATGGCTTACTCGTTCATTCCCTTTACTTCTCTGTTCAAATGTCCAGAGAAGTCTTTTCTGATCAACTTATATTTAAAAAGCAACTTCCACCATCACTTTCTGTTCCCTGACCTGCTTTATTGTCTCCTAGAGTGTTTAGCCATCATGTGAAGTATTACACTTTTATTTGTTTCTCATCTATCTAATTCCCTGAATTTGCATGCAAGCTTTATGAGAGAGAGGGTGTACTTTTGTTCACAGTTGAATCCCCAGTGCCTGGCACAGTGCTGAACGCAAGTTACATTCAGTAATATATGTTCCATGAAGTTGAAATCTTCCCGTCTGAACCTGAATCTACTGTTCCGGTCCTTCTGACTGGATGTACAAAGAGGAAGAAGCCTCGTCTCTCTTCCATATTACAGCTTACGTTAATGGCAGCCCTTGGTTCCTCTTTCTGTCTTCCTCTTTGCTCAGGCTCTATACTACAGATGCTGGTTATTTTATTCTCCATTTGCACCTGCTCCCAAATCTATTCTTTGACCTTTATCTTCTGTAGTAGGTTGAATTATATATCCCAACAAATACATGCTCTTAATCTTAATTCATGTCCTTGTGAGTGTGAACGCATTGTAAAAAGAACCTTGTGGAGATGTTATTTTTAGTTAAGGTATGGCCAACTGAAAAAGCGTAGGTCTTAATCCATACTACTGGTTACCTTATAAAAAGAAGAAACTGTAAACAAAAGTCAGAGAAACCCAAGAGGAGCCAGAAGTCAGCAGAAACTGGAAGAACAGATTCAGAAAGGAGAGGATATCACCATGTGACAAGAGGCAGAGACACAGGCCAAGGAACCCCAAGGATTGCCAGCAGCCAGCACCGGAACGCTACAGACTCTGGGGAAAAGCAAGCCTTGCCAATATCTTGATTTTGGACACCTTCCAGCCTAAAAACTGTGAGCCAAAAAAATTCCCGTTGTTTAGGCCAATCTGTTGTGCGGTATTTGTCACAATAGCCTGGCAACTCTGACCCTTGTGGACTGCCTCTCCTGGGCTTCCTTGCTGATGGGTTTCTAGCTGGGTTTGGCCAAAGGGCAAAAGGAGAGAGAAGCTGGTGTATTCTTCCCTGTGTCATTGTTTTGTACTGATAGTGGCGGGATTTGCCCCTGACTACAGCTCTCATCAGGTGTTCCCTCTGTCACAGGTCCACTCTCTCTGGACTGTGGTGGTGCTCTTTCTTCCCTTTGTCCCTTTACAACTTGGGGTGGGCATGCCTGCCTCTTGTTGCTGGTCCCTGGGTGCTCCACCATCCTTGTTTTGCTCTTTAATCCTGCCCACAAATCTATAAGTAGCCCCTTAGCTAAAATCTCTTCATTTGTACTATATGAAGTGAATTCCTTTTCTGCCAAGACCCAGAATGATGCCTTAGAGCAGTGGTTCTCTAACCTTAACATGCATCAGAATGACCTAGAGAGAAAGTTTTTTAAAACATCAATGGCTGGGTGTCACCTCCAGAGTTTCTGATTTAGTAGATCAGGTGTGAGGCCCCCAAATTTACATTTCTAACAAGTTCCCACCCAGGTAACTAAGGGCCACACTTTGATTATCACTACCCGATAGTATATTCTTTAATGATCTTAAGTGGTATAAGTTTGATGTTATAAGCAAAAACTTTCAAAGATATGAAGATAAATTGAAATGATGAATTGCATAGGAGCAAGGAGTGAGAGCAGGTTCAGGGAAAATTAGGATACACAGAAACTTCATCTTCCTTATCCATATCACTAGTATCCCAGAGTGCTAGATAATCATAATAATAGCTAAAACTTATTGAATACACACAATGTACCTGACACTATTTTAAGGACTTAGGAGTATTGTCATCTCATTTAAACATCAAAACACCTTTAAAGGGAGCAGATGTGGTTCAAGAAGTTGAGTGCCTGCTTCCCACATGTGAGGTCCTGGGTTTGGTTCCCAGTACCTCCTAAAATCAAATAAACAAAAACAAGCAAAACCAATTCAAGGGAGCCAATGTGACTCGGTGGTTGAGCACCAGTTCCCCACAAACAAGGTTCCAGGTTCAGTCCCCAGATCTAGTACCGCAAAAAAAATTAAAAAAAAACAACCAAAAACACCTTTAAGGTGAAACATGTCATTATGTCCATCCTAAAGATGAATAGAAGGACCCAGAAAGGGTAAGGGACCTTCCCAGGATCACAAAGCTAGCAAGCAGCAGAGCCATAATTTTTACCCAGGAAATCTGGGTCCAGAATCTAGATGCTTATTCACTATTCAGAAAAAGAGGTGACCCACTCCTGGGGTCTGAGCACATGGTCCATTGTCACTGTCTAATCTACATTTTCCAGTGAACCATCACCCAAGATTTTATTTCTAAAGTTCTCTAATAACCTAAAGGCCACAGTCATAAAAATTCTACCTTTTTTTTTCACAAAAAATTCATTGTAGTCATGTTACTACTTTTCTAATTACTCAATATCCATCTATTTTAAGGACTTGAATAAAATTGACTGATGTCAAATCTTACAAATGAATAAAGAAACAAACCTAGTTTACTCATAGATCTCCAGTTGCTATAAATCCCAAGGATGTTTGTCACCCAGTTTTTGAACTAGCTATTGAAGTCCCTTCTCTTTCATGATGCATGAAAGTTCAAATTCACTGCACAAAAAGCAATTCAAGAGATATAAATATTTGCCTAAAAATGTATAAAAATAAAATATGACCATGTCTATGTGTGTGCATGTGTGTGCATGCATGCATGTGTACATGTGAACTTATAAACACACACGCATAAAACTTCCTACTATCCAATCTGGACCCTAGGTACAGTTTTCTAATCACTTGGGCTATAAAACTTAATGTTTCATCTTCTCTTAACTCTTTGCATCCCTTCAGTGCAAATCCCTATCTACCTTTTCTATTCCATTGCTGGAAAAAATTAAGAAACATTTAAATTGCTTCCAGCAAATTCCAGTTTCTACACTTGATTAAGCTAGTCTGTCAACAATATGGTAACAGTCAGGGTTCTTCCCAGAAATTTCAGGCAAAAAGAGCATAATACAGGAATTAGAGGCAAAGAAAACTGTGCTCAGGAAATCCAGAAGTGTATCTATTGCAGGGATACTACCACCATTGGTCTCAGCTGCCTGTAGAACAGAATGGAATGATTTATTTGTCACAAAGAAAAACAGGAAAATGGACCATTATCTCACACCATATCCCAAAATCAATTTCAAGTGGACTAAAAAGACAGGATAATTTACCTATGGCATCAAGGTAGAGAAATTCTTTTTAAATAAGAATTTTAAAATGAGCAAAACAAAAATATGACTACATTGAATTTAAGAAATGTGTTTTTTCCAAGGATATAATAAAGAAAGTAAAAGGACAGGCCACAAACTGGGAAAGTCTTTGTAACCCACATAATTAATGGAGTCTTAGCATTCAGTATAAATAAAGTATAACAATAAATTATTGTAAATATATGAACAACCCATTAATAGGCATTTCACAGCAGAGAAAATATGAATGACCAATAAACATATTAAAAGATGTCCAAATTCATAAGTATCCAGGGAAATGCAAATGAAAACCACTCAAAGATATCATTTTATACACACCAAATTAGCAAAAACTAAAGTCTGACAATATTAAGTGTTGCTGCTGATAAATGGCTAGTATGTGGAAACAACTTCTTTGAAAAACAATTTGACACTCTACTAAAGTGGAAGGTGACCTCACCATTGCACTTTTAGCCTATACCAGAAAGAAGTGTCTGTACAAGGAAGAGTGTTTGAAATAGTCAAAAGTGAGAAACAATGCAAATGTTAAAATAACAGGAGGGTTAACCTATTGAGGTCCATCCATTCAATGTAATGCTATTTAACATGAAAAGAAACCATAGCTACAAAATTCAGCATGGATAAATCTCAGAAACTTCAAGTTGAATGATTAAAATTGTCAAAGTACAAAAAACATAGCATTTATAAAAAGCTCAAAAATATGCAACTAAACAAATATACAGTTGAGACTTTCCTGAATGGTCACATAAGTTGTTCACCACACAAATCCAAGTTTGTTATTCATAGAGAGTATATAATTTAGGAATATCTACTCATGAGAAAACAACACAGAAAAAAAAAAAGAATGACAAACATAAAATTCAGGATATCTCTGGGTGGGGTGAAGGAGGAATAGGACCGGGGCCTAGTTGGGGGCAGAATGCTTCAAAGCTACTGGTAATCTATTTCCTGAGCTGGGTGGTGGGTATGTGGCCATTTGTTTTGTTCTATGCTTTAAAGTTTGCAAAATATTACCAATATTATCTTGTATGTATTCAATATTAAATTACAATTTTCGAAAGCACTTACTGACTCTGCTTCCTCACTAGCTCAACCCAGAGCCAACTCATTTTCAGTTTACCCCACACTTACGTTCTCACTAATAGCTTCTTGGTTCTCAAATCAATAGGAACTGACGATTTCATATTTAAGTTCAATTTGGGATTCAACACGTTGGGATTTTCTAGTTTGCTTTCTGCAACATCACACTCTCTTGTTCTCGCCTTACCTCTCAGGATGTTTCTCCTATTGTACCTTGGCAAAGTTCCTCTAATCTGCTAACCTTTAACATATTGGTGTCCACCAAGACTCTAAACTCATTCTCAATAGTGTATCAAGGCAGTCTTACTTATGCCCATGAGTTCAACGTAACTTTTCTTAGTACTCTCACAGTTGTATTTCCAGCCCAGCTCTTAGTCCTGAGTTGCAATGCCATAATATCTAATAGTTGGCTTACAGAATGTTCTACTTGATAAAAATATGTCAAAATTGGACTCATCATCTTTCTCTACCAAAACATACTTACTCACTTGTATTTCCTCCACATTTGGAAAATGGCTCTGCCATCCTTGTCTTTTGGCAAGACAGAATATTAGGGTTATTCGAGAAGATTCTTCACTTTTCCTTATATCCCACATAAAGGTTCAGTTGATTATGCTTGCAAAATCTCTCCCCTATACTGCACTCTCCATCACCACTTCAGCTAACCTTGTTCAGCCACTCATCATGTCTCTCTAGACATTTGCAATAGCTTTATTACTGCTCTCTAAGCTTCCATTCTGACCCCTCCCATTTATTCTCTGTTTCCATCAGAGTTATTGTTCTCATATGCAACAATTTCTCTGCAAATATTTCTACAATGGTTGACCATCTGCTACAGTATCATATGCAAAATTTACATGACATACAAGGCTTTGCACAGAAATACGTTAATTAAAATACAATTGATTTTCCAGTCTATCCTCTCCAAATTTTAACTTTGAGTGAACAGAATATTAAACTCTGGCGTGGAGGATCAGCACAACCTAAAGCAGAATTCTACTTTGAGTTCTGTACATGATCATATATGTCAGCAATTAAGCCATAATTGGATGGAATAATGCATCTATTTAGATTTTGATGGCATGTTACTTTTCTTCTTAACTTCTTATTTCTAAGCTAAGGATTGTTCTGATTTTTTAAAAGAAAAAAAATCTTTGTACAGTAAAGATATTTTAGAAGTTACAGGTAATAAAACACCAATAATACTATTACATGTTGTCAACAACTGTTAACACTTTGTTGCCCTTATTTCCTGCATTTCGCTGCATCTCTCATTTTTGCGTGCTTATATTTCTTAATAGACCAGGCAGTTTATGCATTTTACCATCTTGTTTTTTAAATTTATCTTAATTTCAAAAGCATTTTACTATATAATGTGAAACTCTTTCTAAATTTTGTTTTAATGGTTGTATTGTATTTTAAAAATTAAAATGTACTATCTAAACATCGCCCTATCATTAAATAGTGAGTGTAGACTTTGTTTTTCTATTATACAGTGGGGCAAGAGGATATGGCTAAGTATCACACAGGTGATTCTTGATGTGTTTTCTTCTTCCCCTCTCTTGCTTTCACTGTGAGGACATTTCCCCTACCTGAGTTTACACTGATTCTAAGAATCCTGAACTAGAGGACATGTTTCCAGGGCTGTTTTTCTCCCTTACAATGACTATAAAATAAAACCTAGAGGAAGGGGAATAAGAGGTAGAGGGTTGACCCAAAAGCAAGATAAAAAGAAGGTGGTCTAGAGGGATAAAGAGATCTGCTAATTGGAAAGATAGTGGGAAAACTATTCTTAAAAGACCAGGAAACTTGAAGGAAGGGACTCATAGACCAAGTAGTCCTAGAGGACCTGCAGTTATATAGTCCTGGGCATTTTAAATCCTCCTGAATTGAGAGGAAGGAGTTAGACCTGCTGGGAGAGAAAGTTTGGTGGATGATGTCATGAAAGATTAGCCTCTCTACTTGACCAGGGAAAAACTAAAATTTTCCTGGGTGTGCGGTAACATTTGACGCACAATCATTGTTAAAAGTTGTGTGTGTATATATATACATATATATATACACACTATATATATAGTCTAAAATTACATTGGAGTCAATCTATTCAACTGAATTGTGAGTTATTTCCTCTGTGTATTAGTAGGGGTTCTCTAGGGAAAAGAACTGACAGGAGATATCTGTAAATAGCATGAGATTTTATAAAATTGTCTCAAAAGACCATGGGTATGCAGTTAGAACAAATCGCTGCCCCTCCTTGATGGAAGTGGTCCAATGTAATCAACCTGCCACCAGGTAGCAGGCTCATCATTTTGGGTAATGGTGCCATATAGGGAGCTGAGTGTGAGTTTCTGCTGCTGGCAGATTGGTCACTCAGCAAAGCTGTAACCAGCTCAGCCTTGGTGAGGGGACGTCCATGTTGCTAAGCACATGCATAACCCCCAACCCTACCACCATAGCCACTTTGTTCATGAGCCCATTGGGCAATGACTGGAGTGCCTGGGGAAAGAGGCTGAGTGCTATCCAAAGAACGAGTCATCTTATCAACTTAATTAGTAAAATTTTCCTTGGCTGAAGTCACCCTGGTGAGCATTCACATGGGACACAAATATTTCCATGTTTTGTTTTGTTTTTCCACTCAGAAAAGTCTATCCATATACTTCTTCCCCAGATCTCTTTGTCACTAATTTTCCAATCAAGTTCCTTTCAAGTCCCTGACCATCCAGCCAAACCATTGGCCACAGCCCTTGAATCAGCTTAAGAACACACCTCCGGCCACTTCTCTCTAATGCAAATGCCTCATCAATAAGTCTAGTGTAGTCGCTACTTCTTGGTCACTTGGTCAAATCAGCATGATATCATCAAGAAAATGGAGCAGTGTCTTGTGGGAGGGAAAGATGATCAAGGTCCCTGTGGACAAAATTATGACATAGGGCTGAAGTTGATATACTCCTAAGGTAAGACTATGAAGGCATATTACTGGCCTTGCCAGGTGAAAACAAACTGTTTCTGGTGATTCTAAATGATGGCAACGGAGAAAAAAAAATTTGCCAAATCAATAGCTGCATAGAAGATACCAGGAGATGCATTGATTTGCTCAAGCAATGATACCATATTTGAAACAGCAACAGCAATTGGAGTCACCACCTGGTTAAGTTTACTAAATTCCCCTGTCATCCTCCAAGATCCCTCTGTTTTCTGTGCAGGCCAAATAGGAAAGTTGAATGGGGATGTGGTGGGAATCACTACCCCTGCATCCTTCAAATCCTTGATGGTGGCACTAATCTCTGCAATTTCTCCAGGAATCAGTATTGCTTTCGATTTACTATTTTGCTAGGTAGGGACAGTTCTAGTGGCTTCCACTTGGTTTTTCCTATCATAATAGCCCTCACTCCATGAGTTAAGGAACCAATATGGAGATTCTGTCAGTTGCTGAGTATGTCTATTCCAATTATGCATTCTGAAACTGGGGAAGTAACCACAGAATGGGTCTGGGGACCCACTGGATCCACTGTGAGATGGACCTGAGCTAAAACTCATGATCACTTTACCTCCATAAGCCCCTACACTGACTAGTGGACCACAGCAGTGTGTTGGATCTTCTGGGATTAATTTCACCTCTGAGCCAGTGTCTAATAATCCTCAAAATGTCTGATCATTTCCTTTTCCCCAATGCACAGATACCCTGGTAAAAGGCTGTAAGTCTCTTTGGGGAAAACTGGGAGAATGATTAAGAGAATAAAGTTTTGGCAGTGAAACAGAATCCTTCCCCAAAAGGCCTGAACTTCCCCTCATTCTAGGGACTCTGGGTCTGTAAACTGTTTCACATCTGAGACTTGATGAAGGGGTTGTGACTCTCTGTTTATGTAACTCAAGTTATACTTTTGTTTACTCAACCCATAACTCTTCTGCTTTTACAGATCATGTAATAATTTAGTAGACTGCCCATCTATTTTACTTCTAGTTTTCCCATAATCTATTAGCTTACACCATAGTCTATGCAATCAGAATATTTTTATTGCTGCTTTCAGTCTGCTTTTCATTGTGGTAGCAACACCCACCCTGTCTTTGTTAATTAAGTGCTGTCACTTAGCTTCTTCTTGCCCAGGATCTGATCATACCCATAAGTGTTTAAGGATCCTAATTCCATTACAGCAGTTCCCATAATAATATCTGACCTATAGAGAAGAGCAACCCAGAGCTCTTCAGGGAGGATGGAGTAAGTCTCACAAATTTATTCCTCACAGTTCTGGTGAAAGGTATGTCCTCTGAACATTCCTGGGGTGGTGGGCAGGTCTTAGATGGTAAATCCATTCTAACATTCCAATCTCTCTAAGCCTTTGTATCCCCTCATCTACAATATACCAGGGCAATTCTGGCATCTTGACCTCAGGCAGTGTTGGCCATCTTTTGGTCCATCTGTTAGCCAGCCACCAAAAAAAAAACTGTTAGAGCTCTTTTTAACCTCTCAAGCTACAACATTGAATCCAGAATTTCTGCTTAGTTGGCCCATATCAATAAATTCAGCCTGATCCAACTTTATATTCCTTCTTTCATTATCCCATACCCTTAACATCCATTCCCACACATATTCCCCTGATATCTATCTATATAAATTGGAAAACTTATGCAGTTCTTTTAGAATATAGTGTACTTCCTCATGGGTCACACTTTGTACTTCACCTTTGGGGGCTTGTTGTTACTTTAGTCAAGTTATAGACCTGGAAGAAAAGAGGGTGGTGAGAGTGGGTAAGGGGAAGCATTAGATGTGTATTGCAAGACAATTACCTCAGGGCCTTTCAGTGCAATTTCATCTGGTGAGACAAGATTAATTTCTTCAGGTAAAGGTTGAATGGCAGACTCAGGGCAAGCTGGAGGCTGGGTGGTTGTCTCTTCAGTGCAGGGAGGAGGTCTGGACTTCTTGTGGCAGGCTGGATGTTGGGTGGTGCAGACTTGAGGTTGGTGCTCCTCTCCTCAGGGTGGGGAAGAGGTCAGGTGGCTGTCTCCTCATAGCAGAACATTACAGGTGTATCTGGCAATGTCTTAGCAGAATTTGGGGTTTTAATGTCCCCACTGCCACCATCATCATCCTATATGCCTCCATCCCAATCCTGAGGATTCCACTCCTTTCTAATCAGTCCTCTCACTTTAACTGCAGATACCCTGCAAGGCTGAGATTTTAGTTTCTGTTGTAACTCTGCTACTCACACAATGCAACTCTGTCTGGTTTACAGAGATCTCGAGTCTGCAGCTGCACGAAACAAGATTTTCTTTCAGGGCATATATAGAAACTTTCACATCATTCATTTGGTGCTTAAATTGAAACTTGAAATCTTCAGCACATCCCTTTTTTCCGTAAATGTATTCAGAGTGATTAGGAATAGCCAGCCAACATCACTATACATTTTAACTCCATAAAACTCTGTTAAGGTGTTAAAAACACTCTCATCCAAAGACTTGCCTCTTATAAGCATGGAAATAATCATATCCAGTGGTGATAATTTGCATATCTATTTTGCTAACTCAGGCCATGGACTGTCTGTGGCCTTTTGATTATTGGAAACAGAGTCATTAGTGTCCTTAAATCTAATAAGAGTAGAGAGCCAATTGCAAAAAATCTCAGAACCAATTCAACAATCCCATTGTTAAGATTCTGTTTCTTAAGAACCACTCCCAGTACTAAGCTGTATTAGTCAGGGTTCTCTAGGGAAACAGAACCAACAGAAGATATCTGTAAATAGTATGAAATTTTATAAAATTGTCTCCATGACCATGGGGATGCACAAGCCCAGATTCCATAGGGCAGGTTGCAAGGCACAGACACAGATGAAGGTCTTCAATGAGTTCCCCAAGAGACACTGGGTGTCTGAAGTATAGATGGATTCTCTCTCTGAATGCTGAAATCACTTCTCCTTTTAAGGCCTTCAGCTGATTGGTTGAGACATCAAATTGCTGCCAGCAGTTTCCTCAGTTGATTGCAGATTTAACCAGCCATCTTTGCAACCAACTCACAGATGATTAAGGTCCATGAAATATACTTATATTACAAGTATCCCAGTGCTTTCTTGACCAACAACTGGCCACCATTTCCTGGCTGAGTTGACACATTAGCCTAACCATAACAGTGATCTCTTTGAAATTCATGATGAAAGTTTACATATGACTTTGCTTATCAAAAATGTGTTTTAGTAAGTTTATAGTTAATATATTAAATGTAGAATAGTTAAGAACCATTAAATTTTCTATTTCTACATGAGTTTGACTCAATTAGATAAAAATCCAAGCAGTACAATGTTGATGTGAAACAAAGCAAAAAGAATAATAAAGATATTTTTTCCCCATGAACAATTTAACATTTATGACAATCTCCATTCCTGCCCCACCCCCACCCCCGGGGTGGAGGGTGCTTAAAAAATTACCAGAAATCCCTGTGAATTTTATTGAATAACAAATAAAAAGGCTTAAAAAGAAACTAACAGAAAATAATATTAATGACAAAATATATCTGCAAGGACAGGCTTAGAAGGAATGATTCATCATATGTTCGAATTAGGAGGAATTTTAAAGATCTTCTTTTCCAATGCCCACAATTTATGAGATGAAGAAATTGAGTTCAAGAAAAATTGATTGGTCCTAAGTCACTAAGCTAGTTAATGACAGAAGCAAGACTTCAATCTAGATTTTCAGATTAAACAGTCTAAATGATTTTAAAACTTATCCATATTTTCAGGTTACATGAGAATTAGCCTGGAAGAAATTTTCTGGTGCTGTTCTTTCAATTTTTATTTCAAAGTTTGCAAAAAATTATACTTTACCAAAAGATAACAGTATAGATATTTTTACTTCTTTCAGGGCTTTCCAAATACACAATTCCTTTGTTTTTCCAACTATGATCACACCCTGGTGGTGAGATATGGAAATCTTGAAATATATTGAAAGTCAAGATTTAATTATCTACATACTTGTGAACTATTCCAACATTAAATATATTTAGGCCCACATTACCTAATCTTATGTAAAAATCATGCTCAGGTTTTTAAACTGAAAAAAAAAATAGTGATTCTTTTTCTCCCTGTAAATGAATATGAGCTTAATATTATGGAAATTTCATGTTTATGCATTTATTTTTCAATGTATAATGCTAAAATTATTTTACCATTAAATTATCTACAAAATGCCCCCCGAAAAGACTATTTATAGAATATAGAAGTTCTTAATAATTTGTGGCATTGATTATGAAATACAAATGTAGAAATATGTATTTATAATATGAGATCAAAAATCTAAAATATCAACAACAATGCATAGATAAGAGGTATACCAAAATGGTAACACTGTGAGATCATTTTCCCCACTTCATCTGTGTTTTTCAAATTTTTTATAATGATCATATATTTCACAGCAACAACAAAAAAATCTTAAATTCCCAAAATGAAAATGAAACTAGAAAGCAAAACAATGTAAAAATCAGATTTTCTAAACTAAATCAGAAGTTGATGCATCTGCCACTAGAATGGATAAAAATCATTAGCACATAGTATATTATTTGATATAGACAAATAAATTCATAAATTTCACTGGATGCTTGTAAACAACATTGTTGTAAATAAATAATAATCTATATGTTCCCTTGGGTAATTCATGGTAAGCAACTGAACATTCTTGACAAGTTCCAAAGGCTTGTGAATGCTGACTAATGACTGCCGACTGCTTAAATGTTAATGTAGAACCTGGCATTAAGAAATACACTCACCATATGCTTTCCTTTTACTTCCTGGCTTTTTGTGCATCTATTTGAATTATGAAAAAAATTTCTGGATCTCATTCACCATGAATCAAGCTGGAGATCATTTTCAAACTAATATGTCATAGATATGAACATTAAATTTATGATGATTTCTTAAGGAGAAAATATTACAGTAACTGAATTTATAAAAGGACTTTGTTTATCAAAGGTTACATATAACTTGGTTTTCCAAATTGTTCATTTCTGTCCAGTTTTGCCAGTTGGATCTGGACTTTCATGCATAATAATTGTTTACTCTAAAAAATTGTAACATTAATAAGATCTTCCATTAAAACTGAATAGGCAAAGAATGCATATGAGAGAAAATGAAACTGGGTCATGACCTGCAGTTGTGTCATTTTGTTTTTCAGACATTAAAAAATATTTTACTGAAATATATGCTTATTCCAAATATATATACAAATAGTACCCCCCCATGAGGTAATGGCTGATTTAAAAATGAACACCTATTTAAGAAAACTGAACACTTCTTAGAAATAAATATGATATGTGCACCTTGAAAAACCTGTGCAAAAAGAAAATAAGAAAGATAAAATATTGCAAGCAATAGCTAACAATTTAAGGACACCTTTCCCCTGATTATCTTCTAGCATATTATTAATCAACACTGAAATTATCTACTGAGCAACATTTATGTAGAGGTCATTATAAAGGAGTATTACAGATTGGGTATACACTGGTGTTCAGATGAAGAAGGAAGAAAGTTCTTAAACACCTTATTTGATCCTCCACCTCTTTCCCTAATAGTCTCCTTATTGGTAAGCTCCTTCAATTAACATATGTCCAGATTCCTTCCACTATTTCTTGGCGTGCAAAAATATCACACACACCACTTAGTAGTAATGGCTGAGGGATAGTGTCAAAATTCATGAAGACCATGGTCATTCTGGATATTTTATTTAGATTTATTAATTCTGTCTTGAGCTGTTTAATAATGTGGTTTGCAGAGTATATAATGGTCCCAATGAGTCAAGTCACCTTGTATCCATCTCCTCTCCTTGGCTGTGGCCTCAACATAGTTCTTGGTAGCTGACTAATCACCTTGTCAGCATACTCTTATCTTTACAGACCTCTACCTGGCAGGTTTTGATGAAGCAAGTTGTCATGTTGTAAGCTCCTAATGCAGAGGCCTAGATGGCAAGGAACCAAAGGGGTCTGCCTCCAGCCAACAGCCAGCAAAGAACTGAGGCACTCAATTAAACTACCTGTCAGTAACTGCAAAAAATTGGAATCTGATCTTTCTCTAGTTGAGCCTTCAGATGAGACTCCATCCCTGACAAACATTTTGATTACAGCTTGTGAGAAACCATGAAGTTGAGGTCCCAGCTAAGCCATGCCTGACTCCTCACCCACAGAAAGTGTGAAGTAATAAATGTTGTTTTAAGTCACTAAGTTTGTGGTAATATGTTATGCAGCAAAAGAAGAATAATATGATCTCTTTTGAGTTCTTTTATATACTATTTTGTTTTTCTAGTTCTCAAGTTTATATTTAGTTCATTTTCAAATCTGCAATGATGTTTTTATAGTCTCCGACTTTATAATGAGGTTTTCAATCTTTTATCTTCTTGAAAAGAGTAAATACATTTAAAATTTTTATCTGACAGTTCAAATATGTGGTGTCACAGTGGGTCTGCTTCTATTGTCTATTGTTTCTGCTAGTTTTCATTCTTGTCTTTCTCTTTTTGTGCCTCCTCATTATGCCGAGACATTATATTTGCCAAATTGTTTACAGATATAATTTGAGACCTAGGAAAATTTTCTACACTGGTTTGTATCTTTTGGGTTCCTGGGGCATTGGAAATCTAAGGTCATCTCAACCCACTTTCAAAATTTCAGATTTGGGGGCTACCCAGATGACTCAATTCTGCACTGTAGCTACATGAATGCTAGTTTAGTTCTGGCTCATCCCTATCCCTAGGATGCTGTCCTTAAGGGTCTCAAACCAAGGAATTCTACCAGAGTCCCAACCTTGGGGGTACTATACTCTAACTTTTGTCCTAGTTTCACAGCTGTTAAAATATAGTCATACGCTCGGAGCTCTTTGTCGCCACTGCCTCCGCCATGCCTTCTGGGGCCTGCATGAACACCCTGCAGTGCCTGGTGGAGCAGCTCAAGCTGGAGGCCGGCCAGGAGAGGATCAAGGCGTCGCAGGTGGCAGTCGAGCTCCAGCAGTACTGTGTGCAGAATGCCTGCAAGGACAGCCTGGCGGTCGGTGTGCTGGCTGGGAGCAACCCCTTCCGGGAGCCCAGGCCCTGTGCTTTGCTATGAAGACTGTAGGGAAGAAGTTCATTGAGGAATGCCTTCAAGCACAAAGTGATGAACGACTACCTCCAAGTTTCAAGAAAACACTTTTCTCTAGCCAAACAACTTTTAGATATTTGAGACCTTTTCTGTGTGTGGCCTCGTTCTACAGCCAAAATTCTACAGAAATCGATGTTCTGCTCAAATAAGGAAACTGGGTGAAGGAGATCTTTTAAATAATTATGGCCTGGTTCTTTTGGTGAAGTGCTTTAGACTTAAACAAAAATCCTGCCACCAAATATACCAGAATATATCGCTTTCATAAGTGAATTACCAGTGTTTCTATACCTGTGAGAGAAATGGAACAAAAGGTGGTCTCTTCTCAAACTGAATTCCCTGTTCCCGCCTATCTCACCCTCCCACATTTCTGTTCGAGTCCTATCTAACCCTCCCATATTGTTGTTCAAGTTTTAATCACAACAAGTTATACCCCACATTCCCACACAAGCAAAACATAGCTCATTTCCCCGAAACCCACATCAGTAAATGTGTCACTTTGTGATTGGGTTAGTGTTGTGCCTAAGACTGTAAGTCCACAACTCCCAGCCAATGGGAGATGGGTAAGTTGGGGACGGAGGGAAATGGGACATTGCATCAGAGGAACTATATAATCTTTGTTCTTACGCTGATCACGCGCACTTGCCCACTTCCATTAGCCTGGGCGTGTGCCCTTTCTTATAAGAAAGAAATAAATTACTGCTGCCTCTAGTCCAACTCTGTCTTCAGAACTTTTATTTTGAGTAAGTGGTTGCCGTCCCACTCGCCTGGAATGCCATGTATGTTTTATTTACTGGATGTTTACATTTTAACAAGGAAACCATTTTTGTTTTTAAAAAATTGATTATTTGTAATTTGTTATTCCTAAGATTTTTATACCATAACAAAATTTGTTCTTATTTCATAAATTTAGTTTCTAAATGAAGATAAGCAGCTATGAAATTGAGGGGAAGAATAGGGTTTACTAAACAGATAATGTCTTGATTTTTCTAAATGAGAAGATTGTTTTATTTTTAAACACTAAACATGGGAGCTGTTTCTGGCAAACTTTTTGGGAAAGATTAATGTTGTATTATATATGAAGTTGCCCCATCCTGTTGCCCTATGAAGCAGATTTGATCTTTGTCTTGAATTCCTCTATTTTATGATTGTATTTTAAAAAATACCACATTATTTCTGTTTTTAATGTTTAAAATGTGACCTACAGAACATTCAAATGGTTAAAAACAAAATAATGTGAAAATATTATAGCCTCAAAGAATTTTTAATGTCACAGTATTTTATTTTGATGATGTGCCTTCAGTTTGATTTGGGACACTTTTTAGGAGGATACTTTATTTGTGTTTGTAATAATCTCTGAAGAGCTTGGAAACAAAATTTCTGCTTACTTCATAAATATATATATAGTCATCCTCTCAGACTCCTCTTCTTGGTTAACAACTCCCCTACCCTACCATTCCCCACTGAACAAAAGCAGGCCCAAGTACCAGACTGGCTTTTCTGAATTTCTATTTTCTTCCAGATATCAGCCTGGCAATCATTCACTACCTTGTTAGCTAACCAGTGCCTTCAAGTGGATCTTTGTTATATTTCAGATGTTATAGTTGACCTCAGCAGGAAGATTTAACCAAATAATCTAGTCCAACATTTTCAGAAACAGAATTGAAATTATGTGTGTGTGTTTGTGTGTGCATATCTGTATGTTTTACAGGTTATCTAAGTTTTCTTGCTTGCCTTTATTTGTACTGCTGCTTGGGTATATTCTCTACTCTAAAAAATGCCCAACCTTATATAAGTAGCCTAACCATTCATCCCCAAATGGGGAAGAGAGTGCTGTAAACAACCCAATTTAGGCTAGTAAGGGAAACAAAGCAATGAAATTAAATAATCACAGTTGTGTCTAAATACTCTGTGGTTGCCAATTTGGTTCTAGGAAAATGAATAAATTTTCTCCCAATCTCCTGATAAGTAAATCAGGATTCACTTTGTTCTTTATTTAACAGAGGAGGAAGGAAACTGAAGTTCTTATATTTTGCCAGATAACTTTATATATCATCCTCCAACCAAATGATGAAAATTTTATTTGATTTAATTATCTCAAATAAAATTGAATTCCTCTGAATTCATTTTTATTATAATGTCTATTGCTAGAAAATTGAGATATCTAATGCCTAAAAAAGTATTTGCAAAGGTTGAGTTTTATCACCAATAATAAAAATTCTTAATAGCTATGTGACCCTTAGTCTAGTTGGGCCTCAAGTGTAATAATGTCAATGCCTCAGGGTCCAAAAATTTAACAGAAATTAATAAGGTAGGGCAAATCATGTGGACCAGGTAAATGAGGAGAAATGAGGAGTGGTAGGAACTGTGACAAACTGGAGAGCTATGCTCCATCTAAAGGGGTCCAGAGTAGATAATTCCCAGCTCTTATCTATTGTTGCCATGTAAGAATGTAAACCTGGAGTTACCAGATCTTCCATTTTTAAAATAAGAATCTGGAAATCTGGGTTAACCCTCCATATCTTTGTTAATGTTGGCAACTAATTAATAAAAAAACAACAACACTGTGGTGTGGAGTGAGCCGCTACAACAATGCATCATGAGAACACAGGTTCAGAGCACAACAGGAACTTTCAGCAAATGATCCCTTTATTACTTGCACAATATAAATGAAGACAGGGAAGCGTTGGATTCCTCTAGGTTCTTGGTTATGATACATAAATGAGTTTATGAACACATCAGTTTAGTTAGGCCAGTAAAAAGAATTTATTTAAGAAATGGGGGAAAGAAGAGAACTTGCTGAGAAAGACGGAAATATACACCAAGATTTGGTGTGGGCTCTTCTAGGCTGTTAATTATCCCTCCCCCTTTCCTAATGATAAGGGGATGGGCCCCAGCTGCTATTGGTTACCCCACCAATGGTGGGACCAATGTGGAGGACTGTTTGGAATATCCGGGGCCAAGGGGAGGTCCTGGAAAGAGAAATTGGGACCTCAAGGTTACACTCAAGGTCCCAGCAAGATCTTGAAGCCATGTTGCCAGCTGACCATGTTGTCTGCCGGCCATGCTGTGGCTCGTCTTCTCCTCCATTACCCTGTACTAACCTGCCTCATAAAGAGTCCAGAAAGGGCAAATAACTTTTTGTCATGTACACAACATAAAGAGTCCAAAAGAACAGGAAAAGAAGTCCCATCATGGCTGATCTCCTGGGGTAGCTGAAAACTGCTCTGGGTCAGGGTCAATATATGGCAACTTCCCATGCCCCACTTCATAAAGAAGAGAAACAAAATTATACTGTTGTGGAGCAGATATGGCTCAAGCAGTTGAGTGCCTGCCTCCCACATGGGAGACCCCGGGTTCAGTTCCCAGTACCTCCTAAAGAAGACAAACAACCAACGAGCAGACAACGAGCAGACATTGAGCAAAAACAATGAGCAGACATCAAGCAAGAATGAGCAGACAATGAGAAAAAACAAACAAGCAGGGAGCAGATGTGGCTCAAGCAGTTGAACTCCCACCTCTCACATGGGAAGTCCTGGGTTTGGTTCCTGGTGCCTCCTAAAGAAAAAAACAACAACAAAATAAACAGACAATGAGCAGATAATGAGCAAAAAAACAATGAGCAAACAGAGGAGGGAGCCATGGTGGGTGGGGAACTATACTGTTTGAGTGTGTTTTTCATCCACCTCCACAGGAGGGAGCCCTGCCCCTGAGAATTCCTATTCTGATAAGCATATGGGGCTGACTGTTCCCAGTTTCTGGTTTAAGATCTGGCCAGGCTTTTTCTTTGGACTTAACATCACACATAAAGGAAAAAGAGGTGAGGGTAGTGGAAGGCCAGAAGGCCTGAGGATGGCTGCTTAGCATGTGTTTGTGACTTCCCTAGAGAAGGGAGTGGGGGATGGTGATGTCTGGGTGATGGCCACTTAATAGGTGATTTCTGTGATTTCCCTAGTGTGTGGAATTGCATAAACAACACTTAACTGCTGAACTAAATTATTTCTGATGCCCTTTCATCTTTAAATCCTGCCCTCTTTTATTAGTACTATTAATACTAATTGAGAGAAAACTTTGAAAGGCTACAAAAGACTCTAATATGGTGTTTATAATGTAAACCTGTTAGTTTGCAAATAAAAGCCCAATTTACACAGACTGAAGGCCCCCCAAAAAATACTTTCCAAGTGGCTAAACATCATGCAGGATTTTATTTTCTTTAGTTCAGGACAGATTTCAGTAATTTAAACCTAGAATTAAAATAATAATAATAATAAGTTAAGCTAACTCATAAAGCTTATTGACTATTTGGGGTACATTGAGGTACTGTATACATATCTTTACACTATGAATAGGGACATAGCATAAAATAATACAATGGTTCCCATTTTATATAGAGATAATGTACACCTGAAAGATGCCAAATCTGTGAACTTCTTTATAACAACACACAATAAAAATATTCTGAAGGTATATATTTGAATTTTAAAAATTAAAGCATCAAGTTTATAATAATGTATACATAATCTATTGGAAAATGAGGGATGATTACATATGTCTCTCTTCAATTTTTTTAAACAGGCTGATGTATGAGTGTTTGTTAAGTCTGTATGGCACCAATCAGTGGGGTAAAACTGCATTTATTTTTGTCCAAAGATAAAACATAAAAAAATATAAATGAGATCTCACTTGCATTTATCAATTTGGATTCTCCATCAATTTGATTCATTTCTGGAGAACATTAGTTGCATTTTTAATCCAATGGCAGTTCCATTGTATAATTATACAAATAGACCAAACTATCTTATAACCATAAATTTTTAAAAAAAGCAAAAAACATAACCTACATATTAAATCTCAGATTTCTGTATAAACTATTATAAAAATTTCAAGTCACTTTGAACTGTCAAATGCTATTTACAGAAATTTTAGAAAGTGAAATGCAGAATTCTATAGGATGACAGAGAACACAAAATGCAATCAAGATCTGAGAGTTCAGCATTTTTCAAGCAGAACAGATGCAATGCAGAAATGAAGATTAATTCTTACTTAAAAGGATGACTTACAGAAACATTATCTAAAATAGGTTAATGATGAGAGTGCTGTTAAAATTACAAGGCCATATAAGCTATATTTAAATGCAAAGATATACTTATTTGGAGAACAGGTCTTGCTAAATTTTAGTTTACAAATGTTTATTATTCACTGTGTTTGAAGCTGTATGGATCCCAGAAAATCATGTTCTTAAAGCCAGTCCATTTCTGAGAATGTAAACCTATTGTAGGTGAGATATTTTAATTAGGTTATTTCAGTAAAGCATGGCCCAAGGTGGGTCTTACTCTTTTTACTGGAGTCCTTTGTAAACAGGATGAATATGGAGAGACAGATAGACAAAACCAGAAGCAAGAAGCAGAAGCAATGAAACCTGGAGAGAAAGGAAAGACCAGCAGATAATGCCATTTGCCTTGCCATGTGACAGAGGACTACAAGATTACCACAGTCAGTCTTTGGGGAGAAAGTATTGCCTGATGCTCTCTTGATGGACATTTGTCTAAGATTCAGAACTGTAAGCTTGCAAGCCAGTAAATGCCCAGTGTAAAAGCCAAACCACTTCTGATATATTGCATTTTGGCAGCCTAGCTGATGAAAACATTCACCAAGACAGTAATCATATCTGTGCATTTGAAATTATTATTACCTATAAAATGTTACAGTTTGTGGAACTCTTTTATTGTTTTTTAAATTTATTTTATTATTGCCATTGTTTTACAAAATCTCCTCACCAAACTTTGGATAACTGAGGACTTTCACAAGAAATTCAAACTTGTCCAATCAAACATTGGCCAATATAAATGTTAGAAACCTGGATGTCTGAACAATCTTTTTCCAGTATTCTCAGTAGCCCATTTATTTTCCTTGTAACTTTCCATTATCTTCTTGCTCCTGATTTTATCCAAAGCTCCTTTACTAAATTCTATAATAATGAGTAATATTCAAAATATAATTTTAATAATATTGTTTTGTCAATTGTAAAAAAAGTACCACACTAATGCACAATGTTAATAATAGAGAAAACTGTGTAAGGGGTATATGGGAACTCTGTATTTTCTTTGTGATATTCTTTTAAACCTACAACTGAAATGAAATAAAATAATAAAAACAAAAATTATACTTCACATATTTTGTATGAATCAACCTTACCTTTTACGGTAGTTTGAGATTTTTATGGACCCCAGAAAAGTTATGTCCTTAGAGCCAATCCATTCCTGTGGATTCATGTGAACC
Source organism: Cabassous unicinctus (assembly GCA_029593785.1). Lineage (NCBI taxonomy): Eukaryota > Metazoa > Chordata > Mammalia > Cingulata > Chlamyphoridae > Cabassous > Cabassous unicinctus. Next base: position 14,253 of record JAQZBX010004609.1, on the reverse strand, counting down.
GACTGTAGGTGAGGCTTTTGATTAGATTGCTTCATTAAGGCATTAGGATAGGTCTCAATCCTCTTACTGGAGTCCTTTTTAAATGGGATGAATAAGGACAGAGAGAGAAACCCACAGAACAGAAAGAAAGCCACAGGAACTGAGAGAAAGCCACAGGAGCTAAGAGAAAGCCAGAGGAAGCCAGCTTAAAGCAACGAAACCCGGAAGAAAAGGTAAAGACCAGCAGATACCATATTTGCCTTGCAATGTGAGGAGTCCAGGATCTCTGGCAGCTGGTCTTCAGGGAGAAAAGCATTACCTGATGAAGCCTTGATTTGGACATTTTCACAGCCTCAGAACTGTAATCTTGTAAATTCATAAATCCCCATTTTAAAAGCCAACCCATTTCTGGTATATTGCATTTTGGCAGCCTAGCAAACTAAAACACTTCTTAAAACACTGAATTTATTCAATCATTATTCAAAACAGGCTATGCAACATGCATAGCAGTTAGCTTACTAGTCTGTTAAAATACTTCATGAAAAAAATCTAAGACCTTCGTATCTAGTATATATGTTTTAAGTTTCCAGGGACCTAACAACATGGAATAAGTTAAAATATATGTATGATGAAACTTATGTGAAACATTTTCTTGAATAACAAATATAACCAAGAAATGCTTTTTCAAATACAATGCAATTTCATAATAAAGTTGCTTAGTATGGAGTAGAATTTGAAATAAGATGGTAGTTCCATTTTAGAAGACATTTGAGAAAAAGAATTAGTTTCTTTAATTAAAATGATTTTTTATGTTTACAAAAATAATATGTATTTTCTGGGAAACTTGGAAAATTAAGAAATTAGGAAAAAAACACACACATAATTTCATCACCCAGATCTGTTCAGTTACAACACAGAAACTTGTTGTTCAAAATTGATACCAAACAAATTTTCAATGTATTTTTATGTAGATGGGATTTGATGAGGTCATTTAAGAGTGTAGCTAAAGAAAACAAAGACTAGAACATAACCCTGAGATACACCAATAAGTAAAGAAAAGTTAAAGAGGAAGAAAAAGAGGAAGAAGTAACAGCAAAGGGGAATATAAAAGACTGATCAGTGAGATAGGAAGAAAACTGGGAGTATGGTTCATTGAAGCCAATAATATACAGCTTCAAAATGAAGAGGTGGTCAACTGTGCAAAATGCTTCCATATACTGAGTAAAATAAACAGAGAACTGTCCAATGGATTTGCTACATGGAGGTCAATGGCTATGCTGGTATGAAGTTTCAGAGGAACCCAAACCAAACTGGACCTGTTACCTCAAGAGAACCAGCTGAAAATCTGTGTATTAATGAGCTTATAACCAAACTGTCCTTTTACAAGACAAAATATATTAATAGCAGCAACATTTTATTATTTTAAAAAGTTAAAACGTAACTTTAAAGGAAAAAACCTCCATTCACAATTACACAAAAATCTAGGCATAAATAAGAAATGTGTAATCTACATAAAGAAAACCCTAAACTTTGCTGAGATATAAAAGGTATAGAGAGATATATCAGATCTCAAACTAGAAAAATTATCTTAAACTCATGAATTCACATCCATTCTACAAAGATGTATTGAGTCCATACTTCTATGAATGTCTAGAACTAATCAGCAACCAAACACAGAAAGGTCAAAGATTTTCTCTTATTTGATTTCATTGGGAATATCACTAATGCGTCACCTCTAAACTAGTTGGATTTTGATTAATTTAAGGCCCCCATTAAAGTATCCTACTAATACTAATCTATTTTTATTTTTAAATCAAGAATGAAAATTGTATCAAAAATCTTATTTTTCTCCTTTTATCTACAGATACTCTCTATCAGTATATTTCCTAACACTAATCCTAGTACTGAATTTCCAAGATTAATTCTACTCTGTAGTGGTGGCATAATTACTGTTGAATTTGGTATGTTAGCATTTGAGATTTCTGCATTTACATTGTAATATGCATTTAACCTATACATTTTTATTATTATATTTTATCAGGATAATAACAGATTTCATAAGATAAATTAAGTAACATTTTAAGTCTTAAGACTGTTTCATAAAAATTTTAAAGAATTCATCAATAAAGTGTATGATTCTAGACCCTTTGGGGGAGGTTTCTTACAAACATTTTCAGTTTTTTCCATGGTTTATCTGAGTTTTCTATTTTTAATTTTGCTAGCTTACATTTCTCAGGGGAAAATGTATTTACTTATCTATTTAGAACCTCCTCCATGTATATTACTTCATCTTTTATCTTTTCCAATTCTAAATCGTTTCTTTTCCCTCTTGATTAGATTTGCCAGATTTGTCTTTTACTGACTTGGGAGTAGATAGGGTAAAAATCCAGATTTTAGATCAACATGCATTCTTTCTTATTTCTTAAGGCAAATGGTAATTTTACTTTATTATTTTTTATAAATACATGGCATTATGAATTTGCCATTAAGTACACTGGTAAACAGACTTCAAACTTTTCTAAGACCACAAAAAGTAGAAGACAGGATGTTCTTCCAGACTTGTGAGGTCATGATGAAAACTTCTTTGAACATATATTATCTTTAAAAATAAAAGGGGGTGTTTATATTCTAATATAAAAATGTTCCTTAAAATAATCGAAATTAGTTGACAGTTGCAGAAGATGGATTATGCTTATTTAGTGGTTATATCCCATAGTACCTTCATGTACTCCAGGAGCAAACATATCCAATATAGCTTTGGCTATATCCCATTAGCTTTTATATAGTTCCCATTTTGGTCTAGATTCATAGTTTCATAGTTTTACTTCTACATTGATAAAACACAAGAAAGGCCAAAGAAATCAATTTTGTCAAGTATAAGAAATGTACAAATGTCCAGATCATCTAAAAATACATCTAACAAAAAAGGAAAAGGCCAAGTTGAATAAGATAAACCAACTTTCATTTTTAGATTCTGATAAAGCTCTAGGAAAGTTTTGGTTATATATTGAATATTCTATTCAAGCACATTAATAGCAATATAATTTAGGGGTCTATTTTCATTTTTAAATGATTACATGTTTCTGGTTTAAATTGTTCTGATAAGTTTTTTTAATATATTGTGGTGTGTTCAGAGCTCATGGCCTATATAATTCCCCCTTTTAAGAATTTCTTGGTATTTTCTGCAGTCCAGTATGATTTTGTGTAATTGTTCTTTGACACTCTTCAAGATCTATTGTTTGTAAGGTATCAAATTTTACTTAAGCCAAATTTTATTTATTACTAATTATTCATGTTTTCTAAATCGTTATTTTTGATTACTCCAATGCCACTTGAATAAACTGACCTTTTAACACCAACATTTGTTGTTTTTGCCTTGTTTGAAATAGTTAATCCTGCTTTGTGCTTATATTTTCCTATATGATCTTGCCTATTCAATATATTTTTTCATCTTGATTCCTCACTCATTGGTTCCTACCATTAAATTACTTCTAATTAACCGCAGTACATTTTCAATAAACTTATTTTATAAGGGATTTCGGTGTTCTGATGCTTTTTCAACTGTCATACATATCTGTATCTTGGCTAATTTTAATTTCTTCTGATATAACTTCCTCCCACAACTGTATAAGCATTGCACCGTTTTCTAGTATTCAGTGTTGTAAGTCTGAGACCAACTAGATTTTTGTTTCTTGGTTACAAGTTTTGTTTTCTCCAACTACTTTTAGAAGACATCCAACTTGCATCAAATAATTGGCAATTTCCTAGGTAAGTCCTGCAGCTTTTCAGCTTCATTCCATTTCATCTGCTTACTTCTCCTCCTCCTACTTTCTGAAAGTGCCATCTATCCAGTACCTGTTCAAATGCCACTTGCTCCAAGACACATTCATATGCTTCCTACCAGTCAGAATTAACATATTCTTTATCCAAACTTATACTACTATAGTACTACAGTAGCACTAACCACAATCTTGCTACATTATTAGAAAATATCTACCATAACGGTTAGGAAGTTCTGGAGTTAGAGCAAGCACCTGGGTTCAAATTCCAGTTCTGCCATTTGCTAGCTATGTGACCTTCAAGTTATTGGACTCTGTGCTTTTTCCTATCTGCAAAATGAGAATAGTACCTAGCTCACAGAATGGTTGTGATTAAATGAATCAATATATATAAAATACTTAGACCAGGTCCTAGCATATAGTGACCATGTGATTTATGTGTATGCATTTATAAATATATATGGTTATACAGTGGTGTGTTGTGTGTTCTCCACCATTTATAATGAGAAAACTGAGAATGAAACAAGTGCTACCATAGAAGCATAAATATTCAAAGGATAATAAATAAATTAAATATAACCAGGGAAGGCTTAGTGGGAAAAAATGGCATATCAACTGAACCCAAGTTTTATTTTAATTAGATAGTATTTCTAAAGCACTTTCACATGTATTAGTTTATTGAATCCTTACAACTTTATGAGATTTTGTTTTACAAGACCAGAAATTGAGGATGGTAACTAATTGACCAAGGTTCAGTAAGTTAGAATGTGAGAGCAAAGACTACTAGTTATCATTTTACTTCTAGCTTGGTAGAGTTGATTTCAATATATCTGTATTTTCCCATGAAGGGTGAATGAGACTTTAAAGGCTGATGCAAATAGCACCAAGGGTAGAGAAGAGTATTCCAAGCTCAAGAAACGTCTTAAAAGAATTTTATGGAGTGATACTCATGGCATTCTGGGTAAACTATAAGTAGTGTGCTAAATATGGAACACTATACCTTCAGTTTAGCAATCATTTATGGAAAATAATCCCTATGCTTCTAGCCTGACACATCTATCAATATAACCATGGTCTCTGCCTTATTAAAAAATAAATGAAAAACAGCAATTGTCATATGACTCCAGTAAATAATGAAATATTTTATATATTTGTAACAGGTTATATAAAATAAGAAGTACAAACATGATCATAGAAAGGTAATTAGGTTTTCCCACTAAAAATGCCTTGAATAAACCTTAATATGCCAGAAGATTAACAATTTTACTGCCTGACAACTGAATTTGAAACATATTAAAGCTATTTTCCTAACCTTTGGGATACAGCAAATGATAGTAAAATGAAACATGTTAACATTACTTCTAATAGATACTAAGACTGTAAGTTGAATATAATTTTTTATTAATTTTATTATTAGTCAGCTGTGAGACCTTGACAAAGGCACTTAACTCTGATGAGCCTCCGTTTCCCATACTTTGTTTTGAGGGGGTTTGCGTAGTGTTCTGCCACTGTTTATCAAGTTATTAACCAAAACAAAACAAAAAATATCTACATATTTTCAAGGATTTAAACAATTGCCCTTGCATTACTATTTAAATTGAACACTATTAACAATGAGGTATTGAACGGAGCACAATTAGTCTCATCAATTGACCATGTATAAATGAAGTTATTTTTAAATCAGAATACTGTATATAAAATCAAATCTTTCAGTGACATATTTTTAGCAGAATGAAAAGACTAATTACAGGTTAATGTAAGAAATATTTATTTCAAAATTAATGCAGTTAATACTTGAGAGTTACAAGTCTCATCATTAAAATTCTTTTTATTGTTCCTTCAGTGAAATTCCTGAATCAATGTTTTTTCTTAGTTTTCTAACAGCTGTGATTTGTTTTCTTTTGGTCTGTTCAGTAGAAAGTGAACTATCTGAAGTAAAACATCATCATTAAAACCTTTCACATCATTATCTTCAATTGTTTCATAAAGAGGTTTACTTTGTGTCCCCCAACATATATTTTTACGAGGGTTATTTTGATCAGCTTGTGCAGTCAGTGCCAAAGTATTTAACTGGTAACAGAAAAAGGAAAAGTATTTTCCATCTGTGATCACACCCTGGGAGACAAAAGGTCGGGTAACATCTGCTTCACTCCAGAATCCTGTAGAATAAAGTTATGCTGAAATTTATACAAATAATATATTTTACAAAATAATAATTTTAAAAATCTGACACATTAGAGGATATCAAACACCCCCCTAAAAGATGAATAATTTACCTACCAAATTCCAAATTTCTCGAGAATTATTTCCTCCATTCTGGTGTCCCTAAACTTATGATTCATCGCTTTCAACAATTTTGGCCTTCAACAGCTTTCAACCTTAACTGACTTCATCTAATAGTCCGTGCAGATCCCTCCTACAGCTAATACTAACTAGATCATTACTTACTGACTTCAAATATGCTCAAATTTTCCCCATACCAGCAGCACCTCCTACCTAGTAACCATCTTGGTTGTTAACATCATCAAATCCATAAAAAAATACTGTCAGAAATTGTCTTTCTAAGGGTTTAACAACATCCTTAGACAATTTCAGTGTCTTCCTTTATATATTGCAAAACTGGTTTTCAGTTACTGTCACTTTCTGGCATGTCTAAGCCTTAAGATGCCAGGATGCCTTAATGCCTTCACTGCTCAAATCTTCTTGCTGTTTCTTGTTCCAGATTGACTGGGTTTCATAGTTTTAAACCCAACTGGCACAGCCAAGCAGTAACTTTATTTCCCTTTATATATTTCATATCAGCATTAATGGATATGGCAAGTGAATAATACTGTTGAAATACGGAATTAATTCTACCATAAAAAGAAGTCCTTTTTCTTTCATGAATAGACAGTAGTGCCATTCTAACATCTTCAAAAAAGTTTCCTCTCACATTTTGATTTTGCCTACTCCTATTCCCATTTTGCCCATTCTCTTCTATTACAGCAATATAAGCCAACAATTGGAGTAAAAAGTTAAAGACATAAAAGAGAAGGGTATACCTAGAAATAATGTAATCTGTATTAAAATTCCTCCTAGATATTAATATAGGATTAATCCACTTACATAGCATATTACTTCAATTTTTGAAAGAACATCCAAATGCCTCACAATGGGTTATAAGGTTCTACGTGATCTGGTTTCTGGTTTTCTCTACTTTGTTCCGTATTATTATCCCTCTCACTTACTTCATGGGCTTTGATGCTGTTCCTTACACATTCAAGTCTGTTCCCACCTCAGAGACTTTGGCTTTCTATTCCTTTTGTCTGAAAGTGTCTCCCCGTGGATTTATGCAGCTCCTCACCATTCAGGTTTGTTCAAATACCACTGTTTTAGAAACCTCCCCTGAATTACTCTATCTAAATACATTCTGCCCCCCACCTACTTCTTAGCTGCACCCTATAAATCACTCTACTCTTTTCTCTCATATATCTTCTTCATAGTATTATCACTAGCTGAAAATGTTATACGTTTATTATTGTTCACTCTCCCCACTACAAGTTCCATGAAAGCAGAATTTGTCTGTCTTATTCAACCCTGTATCTCCAGGACCAAGAACAGTGCCTGGCACATAAAAGGGAATCAGTATTTACTGAATGAATGATCTCCTAAATCACAAGCTGTATATGGATGGCTTTTAAAGGAATTATATAAGATAGATGTGATTTAACCTTAACATTTTAAGCCACCAAATCATTTCCTTTTCTAGTGCAAAAATGGCCTCAGGAAGCTATTATCATCTATAAAGAAATGACTTACTTGGCTATAGAAGCTTTGAATTGGAAGTGAAAATGATCAGAAAAAAAAATACATTCACACAGGTGGTCAAAGTAAAAGATCAAACCAGCAACTTCTGTGCTACTTGCTAATTTCAAATGCAAAATACATAATCATGTTTTTTTAAAAAAAAAACACTGTATTTTATGCCAGTGCAAAAGTTTTCAAAACAATTAAGATTCAACCAACATTTTACTCCAAAGAAAATAATCTGAACTACTGAATTCTTAAACTGCCATAGATAACTTCCAAGGAAAAAAGAGGCATAAAATTACTTTTACCTTGATACATAGCTTGTGCTCCAGTCCAAGCAAAAAGGCTTGCAATAGCATTAGCTCGAAAAACTACTTCTATTTGATCAGCACAGTTTAGTTTCAAAAGCCTTTTCCTTTTTAATTTGTCAGGTAACAAATGAAACTGGGTGTGACCATAACAGTATGGATCTGCTGTTTTCGAGCCTGAAAAGCAAAATAAAAACATTTCAGATAAAATAAATACATATATAAAACATCTGGAGCACATGTCCTGAGTATTTGCTTCAAATCCATCTTTCTTCTCTACACATCACATGCTCAGTACTCAAAACACACAAATGGGAATGGTTGGCTTACCAATTTTATTGATAAAGTGAAATTTCACATAAATGTGCATCTCAACCTGCTAGCTATCATCAAGCTCACTGACAAGAGACAAGTCATAGGAATATATGTAAAAATCATTTAAAATTCTATATAATTTCAATTTTCCCCATTCCCTTAACATCAATGGGAACTTTGTTATTCCTCATGTCATATACACTTGAGGATACAAATAGTTCACGACATTAAAAAAACTATTATTTTAATGTAATAATTATAAAATATCTTGCTAATAGCAAAAAAAAAAAAAAAAAGATTTCACACTATGTTTCTAATGAAAGAAAATAAGGGCCAATATTTCATGAAATGTTGACTTTTCATTTTAATGGCAAAAATCTTTCCAAATGAAAGTTTCCCATAGTTCATTCCCTAAGATCATAGTGACTGAGAAGGAGGGCAACAGATCTGGAGAACTACCATAAGGGTTTCTTAAAATCTTCCTCAAGTCTGCCAGGAATTAATAAAGGAAGAAAAAACAACCAAAGAATGAACTGTATGAGTGTAGACAGCAGCCTTTATTATTTTTTGCATGCCTGATAGTTATCACAGTATGTGGCACAAATCTGATGCTTCTGTAAAAAAGCTAATCACTGTTTCAAGTCCAGTCCCAACCTTTTTTACTTATGAAAAAAAATGAATTGCTTTCTCTTATAATAAATCAACAAAGACTAGTAAGAACCACAGCTATTTTTTTTTAAGTTAAATACAGATTATTCAGTAGAAGCAAAGTTTTAAAAAGTGAGTTGAAAGAATACTTTGTTTCCAATTTTCATGCACACCGAGATTATGAATTATATGGCTCCTGGACTATCTGTCATGAAGAATTAATTTCTCACTATAGTTAATACTTTAAATTCACAGAGGACACTTTGAACACATTTATGGTGCATATGGGACAATACCTCAAAAAAGAAACTTACCAATAAATATGCTGTTTTCATACTGTCGTTTGAATAATGGAAGTTTGTCCGGCCTACAATTCATAACAGGGATTTCTACAGGAACAGAATAATCCAGCGGCACAAACTTAAAGAAGAAGAAAAGACATGCTGAATTCACAGCAATATTAGTACATATTTTACTAATAGTCTTGTCAGAGATTTAAAAGTCTTAAAATTAAAGGTTTTTTATGAAATGATGTAAAAACACTACCATCTAATAATCTAGCCAGCCTACTGTTTTTACAAATAAAGTTTTATTGGAATACAGCTAAGCACACTCATTTACATTTTGCATATGGCTGCTTTTAAGCTATAATTGCAGAGATAACTAGTGGCAACCGAGGTCTTATGGCTTGTAAAGCCTAAAATATTTACTATCTTGACCTTTACAGAAAAAGTTTGCCAATCCCTGACATAGTCACGAGACAATACTCAAAATATACTTTTTTTTTCTTCAAAAGAACTACAAATATATAAAATGATCCAGTTCCTAACTGTAAAATTGATTTATGACTAGCTAGCGTAGTCTACTTTAAATTAGAATCATAAACTATACCAGCATTTTTACATTGAGAAAGACAAAGTCTGTATTATCCTGAAAACCAATATCTTAACACCACTTAAAATGATGATGTGACTTTTACAGAATATGCCATAACAGATTAAAAAACTAAAAGAGAACTTCAGATAAGTTTGAAACAAACTTGAAAGGCACGTGATTCATCTAAAACTTTCTATCCTACAAAGCTCATGACCTTAGTCTGCCTATAACATTCCCTACATCAGATGTCCAGATACAAATACAATAAATCCTTACCTCTGGAAGCTGCTTGGATATTCGAATTTGGTTATGTGGTTTATCATCTATCTGGTATCTCAAAGCATCAACTCGACCTTTCCGATGACCTCGAGGAATAATTTCTTCACCACGCAACCAATAAAAGTGAACTGGGCGTTTACAATCTGTCAAGAGATATTCAAAATTTTCTCACCTGATGATTTAGATAAATTTGGTTATCGTTAGAATTCTAAAAAATACTAACTTAGCAATATAGAACTTAAGAATGATTGTATCTTCCATGAATGATAATCTGGTTATGTGATAATCATGATTTAAACATAATGCTCAAACATTTATCATCTATTTGTGCCATTGCTATGCTAAACACTGAATCAAGGAAGTTTCAGAGTCATGGATAAATATAAACAAGGCCAAAAGGAATACCCTGCTATGCTAAAATAAAAAGTTTGTTAAGAATCAGAGCTCTTATGAATTATTAATTCAATCTTAATCTTCACAATAATTCTAGTTACCATCACTTCCATTTTATAGAAGAGGAACCTGCATCTTGACAAGGTTAAGTTTACCTAGGCCACCAATCTAATAACTCAATCTAGTAACTAGTCAAAGTCCATGATGCTTCCCTCAAGACCATTTTCTTCCCAACTAAGGGAGGGAAGGTACATGTATATAAAAAGGGTCAGTTGAGCACATACCTAGTCATAAAATGTCAATTCAATAAATATTTATTAAGACACCCAGGGGGTAGGAGATATAAAATGGTGGAGAGAAATACTGATTTTTAAAACTGTCTGTCTCTTAATTATTTACCATGCCTGCAATGAAAGATTGCTCATTGTTTACTGAGAACCCAGAATGAATGGGTTTGAGTCATATTCCCACTCCTAGGAATCTACCAGCTACAGGGTCTTAGATTAGGCGCATATTTAACGTTTCTGGGCCTCGTTGTTTTTTTGTTTTTGTTTTTAAATTATAATATGCTATCTACTGTAAACAGTTACTGTAACATTGGCATATATAAAGTTTAGAACAGGGCCTGGCACATGGTAAGTACTCAATAAATGTTAGAAATGTTAGTCAACTTAAACTTTAGTATTTAGTCACTTAAACTTCACAATTCTATGACGCAAGTACTATCATTGTAATTCCCACCTATAAATGAGAAAATTAGGCCAAAAGAGGTTAACGAAGTTTACCTATGGTCACCCAGTTTTTTTGGTGGAAGAAGCCAAAAGACAACCCCATGTCTGTCACATTTACAGAGTCCCTTCTCTTAAGCATCGCTGCTTTTCTATTTGGCTGAATCTTCGCTGAGTCCTGGGCAGTTCAGGTTACTGCTCCAGGGTTGTGGCAGCGCAGGCACCAAATCCCAGTGACTAGATTCCTAATGTAGTTAGTGACTGCTACTAAACCAGGATGCATCAGGCTAGGGACCAGAAAAAACTAATGAAACAGAGGGTAGTGACTTGAAGATGGAAAAAAACCTGAGGTGGAGCGGCCCCCTCTAGCCCCCACTTCCCTCAACGCGCAGAACAGGCTCTGAGGCTCACCAAGGGCGGCGGTGGCTAAAGCCGGGTTGTGTGGGCTGAGCAGGCCCAAGAGAGCTGCCACCAGTTGGTCCAGGAAGGGGGAGGCGACGGCCTCGTTGTCCTGGTAGACCGGCGCACGCCGTTTGCGCCGGAGATAGAAGTGCTCCTGCAAGAGGCAGTCACACGCGGCCGCGCGCAGGGCGGCCAAATCCAAAGCCAGCTCGGGCTCCACCCACGGCGGCGGCGGCAGGCCCGACAGGAACACGGTCTTGGTGAAGCCCTGGTACCAGCGGTCGGCGTTCAGAGCGAAGGTCTGCGGATAAACCACGTACTTCATGAACTGCATTTTGGTGAGGATTCGCATCTTCTCATCCACCGACTGGGCCGCATGCACCTCCGAATGCCAACGCTCCACCCGCCGCTGCCGCGCCGCCTTGCTCTTGGCCGTCAGGGAGGCCACAATCGGCGGGTAGCGAGCAACAGGGGCCGCGGCGACATCTAGGCCAGTCGTTTCCGGAGCCGTGACGGCGACCTCGGCTGCAGTATGCAGTGGCAGCCCCCGATTGCGGGGCATAAGCCTCCAACACCTGGCTGTCGCCATCTTCGTCCGGGGCTCTAGACCCAGAGGTCAACTTTAGCATTTGTCCCTACCCTTTTGCCGTAGGGACCAATCGGGAAGCGGAAACTGAGCCAGGCCTGGGAAAGCTGCTTTTCAGCGGGGTGGAGATGTGCTGTCGTCACACGGTTCTTAGCCAGTCAGAGCTCTCCTTTGGTCCCAAGTGTTTGTAGTTAAGAGGAAGAGGTCGTGCGCGCTGTTTTCCCCCGGCCTGGCAGGCGGGAGTGAAACCTTTATGTGGGCATACTACATCACAGGTTGCTTTTAGGAACAGGGACGACCTTGCCAGGAACTGTTTAGGATCTTTCTGCACCGAAATCTCAAACTCTTGGCTAAACTTAAACTTACTGGTTTCCTCTGTGTCGCACATCACTTCTTACCTGTTTTATATCCTGGGATAGAAACTAATTTTTAAATACAGTAATACATGGTGATTTTTTTTTAAATGCAAGCATCACTTATAGATGACAATTGATAATCTTTGGGAAAGTAATTCCATATATTTGTCTATGGCTTTGCTAATTGATATATTGATAATTCTGTTTAGAGTGTAATTTATAAAAAGGAGACTATTTTACTTGGATTAACTGAAATAAGAAATAAGGGAAACAAAATACTACTAAAGAATTGTGTTTAAATTTTGCTTTGTGTTAAAAAACAATTCTATTTCAACGTACTATATTTCAACATGCCTACTAATCTGTGAGCTCCTTAAACTGGCAACTGCTTTGTTTTTGATTACTCAGCATAGAGAGTGTTCACTAAATATCTGCTGGGAAAAAATTACCTTAATCATTAACATCTAAGTGAATGTCTAGGTCATGTACTTTATTGTTTCTTTATATTATAATTAGGAACTGAAATAATAATGCAGATTTATTGTAATAATTCTTGAGGATATTGAAAAACAAACATTTTGTTGTTAAAAGAAGGTTATAAATATATGTACTGTTAAGTTAGAACTGTCTGGCACAATTTAACTATGAAGTTATGTCTATTAAACTGACATTTAGAAATAAAATATCACAGTTACATGAATCTCTTCTGTGAGACATTGCTAGCAAAATCTCAAATATCCTTTTCACATTAACAGTAAAGGACGACATGGAAAAATTGAGATCTTTAAACCTGTATTCAATATTTAATGGGTAAGAGTGAGGTGACAGTATTATCTAAATCAAAGTAACACTTCCTGGTGAAAATAAATAATAAATAAGCCTTTACAAGATGCATAATAGAATCCCTAGGTCAGTATTTTTAGATCTCAGTATTCCAACAGATTTTAGGATTAGAAATCAGAGCTAGATTAACACCATAAGACATATATTTATTAGGCATATAATTAGGAATGCTTGGTAGGTTCAGGAATCAGGGAGGAGGTTTTGGTGGTTGAAAGGAAGTGATAGATTGGAAGAATAGGATAGAAAGTAATGGCACCAGAACTTAAAGGCCCTTCAAGGGAATTGCTAGAATTGTTAGGACTCTGAGAGCAGTAGGTAGCCATTAGAAGTTTCTACTCCGAAGGAGTCATTATGTGACTTAGGTTTTTAAAGGAATTACTCTGGCTGCTCTGGAAATAAATGGAGTGTCAAGGTTGGAAGCAGGGAAGGCAGTTAGAAGGTAATTTGTAATAATTCAGACTACGGTTGATCATGATTTGAAAGGATGATAGTAGTGAAGATGGTGAAAAGTGTCCCCAGGTTGAATACAGGTATGAAAAAAAGGAGGAGTCAAGAAAGCCTCCAAATTTTGGAGCTTGAGCAGTCTAGTGCAAGGAGAAAGCCTGAGGACAAAGGAAGCTTTTTTTCTCTTTAATCTCTCACCTTATTTTCTGGGCTAAGGATTGGGGAAGGGAATAGAAGAATTTGTGAAACAGTTATTTATCTATTTAAGGTTGCCACTGGCCTTACACAAAACTAAGAACATAAAACGAAGTATTTCTGGGGTGAGGAAGTGTTTTTTATTTTTGTTTTTGAAGGATTTCTCATGGTTGAGTTAGAATTAGCAAGATAGAAACTAAATGTCTGCATCATATGTCAGGTACTATATTAAGCACTTTACATTTGTCATCTCATGTAATTTGCCAAGCACACTTCAAAGTGGATATTACCCACCCCACCCACACAGACTTTTTTTTTTTTTTTTTTTTTTCT